>JAQQSZ010015009.1:0-11382 GCA_028646595.1 Phalanger gymnotis
GATTTTTATTCCATCCAAGTTTATGGACTCCCTGAAATCTCTCCATAGATTTCATGTTAAGAACTCCTGCTCTAGCCAGCTTTGTTTCATATCACTGGCTAATGCCAATTATTGACAAGGGACACAAATGAAGGAAATCCCACAACAAGGCCTCCTTCTTCTTTATCAAATCAGTAAGAGAAAGAAGTCTTAAGTAGTAGTCTGAGGATGACAAGTACCCATAGATACCCTCTAAACATTATTCCATTGGATGCCATGGGATTCTGACTGCTGCTAATCATCTCTTTCAAATGTTATGCTACAAAAGGAGTGCTGAATTTGGAGTCAGAGAACCTGTGTACGAATTTCTTTCTGCTACTTTCTACATGTGCGACCATCAGGACGTCATTTTACCTCTCTCCGCCTGATCCCTCAACTAATGAGACTGGCAGATAAGCAAAATTCTAGAATTTGCAAGTAAGTTTGTGGGGAGCAAAGGGTAAGCGCTAGAAGAGACAACCCTCGAGTTGAGGAAAGGGTATCCCTAGTGTGATTCCAGTCTTGATGTCTTTGTGACTAGAATTATAATTAACACAAAGAATCAGACATTGACATGGTAGTGTGTTATTTAAAACCTAAGGTGACCACTTCTTTGAAAAAGCCATAAAGGTACATTATTACAGATGTAGATTATTTGTTCAGTTTAAAATCTGTGGCAGTATTCTATTATTAGTACTTCATTCAGCTTCATACAGAATTGTGTGTAATTTCAACCTTTAAAAACATATTTTCACTATTTTATTGATTACTAAAATCTCCATATTCCAACATTTGAGATGTCTTCTAAATTACCCTGCTACTGAACATGAAAACATCAAGCATTTCCAACTGGATTGCCTGATAAAATCTCAGCTTTCTGCTGTGGTATCTTCACAGCAATCCAACACAAGGGCCTTTTATTCTTGACATTTACACTCATGTACCTGGAACTTTAGCTGTCATCTACCCAAGATATAACAAGATTGGCATTCTGCCATCCAAAACTATGTGATTGTATTGATTTGGAGTCTAAAACAAGAAGGACTGGGAAAGAAACCTATAAGGGATCAATGATGATTGGTGATAGGAAGGTGACTGATTGTTTTCTTGTTTAAACAGAAACATTGGAAGCCATGCCCTTTCTATTTGTGGTAATAATTGTCAAAATGATCCATAACTTGTAATACTCTGAAAGACTTTTTTTCTCCCTCATTTATTTTAAATACTGATTCCTAGGATGCTAGTTAGGTAAGAAAAAGGACATTAAAACTATGAGCTACAGAATGATGATCCATATTTCTTCTCCAAGTAGTAAATGGAATTTGTTTTATCAAATTCCTCACATAGAAATGAAAAGTTCTGCAGAATAGGGAAAAAAGTAAGTTTCTTTCTCTAGCATACTCAAACTTCTCAAGATTTTTATAGATTGGTAGGTGGGTCAGAGGACCCAGAAGAGACAAAGCAGACATAAATTATCCTGTCTTCCATGTTCACTGTCCTTTTCGAGGAACCTGCATAGCACAAGATATTAATAGATACTTTGTATGTATTATTCCATAATGAAGGAAGCAAACTAATTTGGAAAATAGCTTTAAAATGTCTAAGCACATAATGTATCAAACCCAAACATAAAGAGAAAATTTCACTTACCTGCAAAGGGTTTTTTCTGTGTGAGTACTCCCCAGATAACAATGGCAAAACTGAAAAAGAAAAATATGTTTGTGAGCTGCCTGACTCATTAACTTAATCTTTGTGAAATATGCTCAGTAACTATGTCACATGGGTAAAACGTGTTCCAAAAGAATAAATCTAGAATCTGAAAAAAGGAGTTTTGTCTACAATTTTAATTGAATAAAGTTAACTTAGAATGCATTTAGTTCACAATCAACTTCTTAAAAATTAATACTATTTAAATCAAAAGCTCATCAAATGGAGCCAAAAATCTAAGTAGCATGGTTTGAGCTGATAATAAATACAGAAGTGAGGCTCATCACTTTAGTTGTTAGAGAGTATTTCATTGGAAATCAAGAAGAATTTGAAAGAGAATACTCAGGATATGGGAATTTTAAATTTGTGAGCTCAAAAGTTAAATCACAAAATTTTGAAATAATAGAGAAAATCTTTCCCCTCCTAATTTTGTAAGCTTTAACTAGTTTCAGAAGTCTAATTCATCAACAGAGGTACAACTAAAAAAGTATAGCTAGGAACACACACACACACACACACACACACTAACGATTTCAAACCAGTCAACCAAGTTCAACCAAGAATCAATAGTTCTTAAAAAGTTTCGACAATGATTGGTGGAAAAGTAAAAAGTGGAAGTCAATCTGTCCTTTGCTAAGGATCAAAACATCAATGAAATACTTAGGTCTCTGTGTTTATCTTTCCTTTCCTAAGAGAAGTACAGGATAATTAAGACCGTCAGGCTTTGAGAAAGGAAGAACAGATAACAGCTGTAAAATGCCACTGAATTAATACATACACACACACACACATAATCCCAAATCTATTTATTTAAAATAACTGTATAAAGTATTTTATATGTATTCTCACATCTATTTATCTAAAATATCTGCACAAGGTATTTTATATATATTCTCACATCTATTTATTTAAAATAACTGTACAAGGTCCCACATCTATTTATCTAAAATAATGGTACAAAGTATTTTATGTATATTCTCAGATCTATTTATCTAAAATAACTATACAAGGTATTATTAGCTATCAAGAGCTCTTCATATAATACTAGACAGAAGGAACACATCCTGGAAATGCAGGCACATGCATGAAACACTTAAAATAACTAATTTCCACAAACACTCAACAAATAAAACCTGCAGTTTGCAAAAATGCCAGACCAAAAAAAAGCCATAACTTGTCAGTCCAGTAAAACAAGTGACTCTAATTGGCACTTCCACAAACCATTGAATATTTTTCACCTGCAGCTAAGAAGCATTTAAAATGGAAAAAAGAAAAATATTCCATACCCTTCCAAGCAAGCCGCAATCTAAAAAAACCCCTCAACAAAAGTTAAGCAGACATAACTTATTGAGATCCATGAAGCAAATACATAATTATTTAGCATGAGTGAAGGACCAAGCCTTTGGCTTGGAAGTTCTTCCAGATATTTACCCCAGAGGAACTTGTTAAGTTCTTTAAGAATTTCTCAACTAGTTGTCCCAAACAATTCGATTGCCCCTGCAAAGGAAGTTCTTGCACCAACCTGTACACATCATGTTTGATATCAAAGAATCTGCTCTTCTCTTTTATACGTTCTGGAGGTAAGTAAGCAATTGTACCAAAAAGTCCATCAATGCTGAGATCCTGGGAGTGAGAGAGACCATTACATTTGGCTAATCCAAAATCTGAAATCTGAAAAGCAAACGGACAAAAAAGCAAACTAATTAAACTCCAGATAGAGTGTGTTTGAATGCTTAATAAAGTAATGAGTTAGAACATTTATACTACGTTAAACACAAATTATAGAATATCTCCATATTGTAGCATTCAAGTACTTCCAGAACATTCAAGTTAGAAGCATCTTTCACTTTTGAAGTTCTGTAAAATAATTATCACCTAAAGCTTTTTGTTTTCATTTTTGAAAGGGTGCCCTCTAATTTACAGGCTTAATTTACCCCAATACAAAACACAATCCATTTTCCCTATGGTCAAATGCAGAAGAAAGTTACCTTATAAAGGATATAGCAAATTATTTTATTTCTGTGAAACCATATTTCTACCATTTTGCCTGACAGAATGGAAAATGAACAATGAAAGTATAATGGCTTCCCCCCCCCCCAAAAAAAAACTGAAGGGATGACATGAGAAAGTGACAAAATAAAATACTGTGAATCTGATTATGCAATAGGGCCTATTTAAGTGAACAAACAAGTAGAAGCAAGCTTTTTGTGTGGGAAAGTATTTTCAACTGCTTTTTAAAACTCACCAAAGACTCAAACTGCATCTGCCTCATATAGCCCTACAAATCAATATCATTTGTCTTAAGATCTCTCCCTATCCTCCAGGGGCTACATGCTATATAGACAGATCATACAGAACTCCTTGATAGATATAAGCACAGAAATAAGGTTGCTACATATATATATATAGAGAGAGACATATATATACACACACATACATATACATATATATGTATATATATATGTATGTACACATACATATACATATATACATACATATACATACACATATACATATATATGTATGTGTATATGTATATGTATGTATATGTATATGTATATGTATATGTATATGTATATGTATATGTATATGTATATGTATATGTATATGTATATGTATATGTATATGTATATATTTATGTAACAGGATTTTAGGGCCAAACACTTTCATGAGTAGCTTAGGTAGGATGCTTACCCCACGGCCAGCTACTTAATTTGTTACCATGCTGGAATACTTCATTAATCAAATAGTTCTGAGCAAACCCCATCCTGGTTTATTAAATATTACTTAAGTATAAAAACTTCTAGTCTGTTAAGCTTAAAGAAGCATTAGTGCTACTGGCTAAACAATAAAACAAACTATTACTTCCCATGTTTCAGCAAAAAGAAAGATCATAGCAAGAGTCATCTTGAACCATCACTGCTACTCTTGACTTCTCATTTCTAGAATATAGTTCTACCGTTCAGCTTTCTCAGAATATCAGCCAAAGTTTTAAGAATTTTCCTTGTGTTTCTTTGCAAGATTCAAATTAAATACAGTCCTTTCAGGAAGTAAGTTTGCTTTCTCAGCGTTCTCTCTCTAACTCGGTTTATCTTGAACTATGACAGGAAAGTCTAAAATGAAAATTTGATAAGAATCTCAAGATTCCACTGGCTCCAAACAGAGGTCTGGCCCTGGAATCAGGAAGATCCTAGTTCAAGAACTATCTCTGACACATACTAGCTTGTTGTATGTACATGTGGCTTGCTGTAAAATTGTTTTACATCTACTCCTTCAACTGTTATCTCTGGAACACCCGCTCCCTGAGTAACAACCTTGCTTTCATTTCAGATCTTTTTCTTTTTGATTTCATTTCAGATATTTTTCTTCCTACTTTCATCTTCTGGCTCTCTTCTGATTCAGACTCCCTTTCTTCATCACTGCTGGCACTTTCAATCATTTCCCTTGGCTCTCTGGTCCAGGTTGGGAAGTTGGAATACTACCTTGCTCTCCAGTGCCATCTTCCAGTTCTCCCTCTACCCCTATCACTCATTAACCTCTCCTTTGAGGTTCACTCAATCCATATTTAGCACACAATCAAAACTCTGTTATCTACCAACCTCCAAGATACTCTCCTTTCCTGAATGAGTTCATTAACTTGGCTCAGTGTTTCTATTCACCTCAACTCCTGCCCTAATACTAGAGGACTTAAACATATTTTGATGCTTCTCCAAGCACCTTAACTTCTGAATGCCTCAACTTGCTCATTTCCCATTATTTAGACTTCCACCACACCATAGCTACACACAGAGATGATCGTACTCTTGATCTTGCCATCACTCACAAATGCTCTACGATTTCTGTGATTATGAACTTTAAAATTCCTTTATCTTATCAAAAACTACAGTTATTTGATTCTCCCTCTGCCTTTCAATGCTAAACTGTTCTTTATCCTTACCTCAACCCAATCCTGCCACCCCTCAGTTCTTTCCCAGGCCTACCTCCCCTACAGTGACTACTCTCTTTTCCTTTCCCCATCTTGACCCCTTAGTGAATGACCCTCTCCTCTTTTCTGGAGTCCTTTACCACCTTATCCAGTCAAAGACCTTGCCCTGCCAAGCCCTTGGATTATTCTACTCATGTGCTGCTGAAATAAGCTAGAGAAAATCATAATTGTGCAGACTGGGTATATTACATATTTATGTTATATAATCTCAAAATGGGCCCTCACTATGGCAAGGCAATTCTTTTACAATTCCCTGATTGAGTCATTATCCCCTTTGAGGGTTTTCCAAATCTTTTCATCTGTTCTCAAATCTCACATAGTTCCCCAACCCCTCAGCTAAGAATCTTGCCTCATAATTCACTGATAAAATTGAGGTCATTCACCAAAAGCCTCTTCTTCTCATCTCCTCCTCAATAAGTATCTCCTGATGCCTTCCTCTACTATCATTGCCTTTATTCACTCCTGCCTCACATGAAGAAATGGCCCTTCTCCTTACCAAGCCTAACCACCCTACATGCAAAAAGTACCACATTCTATCCTTTTTCCTTGCAGAGTGCTCCTTCTATCATTCCTACTGTCACTTATCTGCAAACTCTCCTTGTCTATCATTGGCTATTTCCCCACTGCATACAAATGTTGTCAAAACACTCACTTAATTCAGTCATTCCCACTATTATATTTCTCTTCCCTCTTGGGAAGACTGTCTACAATATATGCTTATACTTCCATTGGTCTCACTTTCATCTGACTACTCTCTACAAAGTTATCAATAATATCTTAATTGCCAAATCAAGTGGCCTTTCTCAATCCTCATTCTTGACCTTTTTCAAATTTTAACACTGTTGCCCACCCACTTTTCTTACTCTCTTCTCTCTACATTTTTGTGACACTGATCTCTCCTGGTTATCCTCCTATTTTCTTCTCATTCTGCTTTGTTAGATCTTCATCTACCTCAGGCCCACAATAGATAGGTATTCCACAGGATTCTGTCCTCTGTACAATTTCAATTGGTGATCTCATCAGGTTCCATGGATTCAACTCTTATCTATATGCTAATACTTCTCTAATCTGCTTATCCAGCCCCAGTTTCTTTACTGACCTCTAGTCTCACATTACCAACTGCCTACTGGACATCTTAAAATGGATGTCCCACAGACGTCTTAAACTCAATATGTCCCAAACTGAACTCATTAGCTTTCCCCCCCAACCCTCCTCTTTCCTAAATTTCTTATTACTATCAAAAGGTATCACAATCTTCCCAGTTAAGTAGGCTGTCATTCTTTAATCCTCACTTTCTTTTATTTCTCCTCAACCCATGCCCCCTGTCCATCCAATGGGTTGCCAAGGCATGTCAATTTGATTTTTGTGACATCTCTGGTATACTCCTGCTTCTTTCCTCTAATACTGTCATTACTCTGGTGAAGACCCTCAAAACCTCACATCTGGACTATTGTAGTAGCTTGCTGATTGGTCTTCCTGCCACAAGTCTCTGCTTACTCCAGCCCATCCTCCACTCAGCTGCCAGCAATCTTCCTAAATTGCAGGTCTGACCATGTCACTCTACACAAACTTGCAGTGATTCTCTGTCACCTTCAGGATCAAATACAAAGTCTTCTGTTTGGCATCGAAAGACCTTAATAACCTGCCCCCACTGTACCTTTCCAATCTCCTTATACCTTATACCTACCCCTTGTGCTCAGATCCAGTGACACTGGCCTCCTTGCTTTTCCTCCCACAATAAGATGCTCCATCTCCCCACTTTGGCCCTTTTCACTAATGTTGTCCTATATCTAGACTTCTTATCCTCCTCATTTCCACCTTCTGCCTTCCTGTGACTTCCTTCAAGTCTCAGCTAAAATCTCACCATTACAGGAAGCTTTTTTTTTTTATTTAACTTCTTTATTCTAGTGCCTTCTCTATGATGATTATTTGAAATGTATCCTCTATCTAGCTTGTTTGCACATGTTTGTTTGGATGTTGTCTTTCCCATTTAACTGCAACTTCTTGAGAGAAGAGATTCTCTTTTTCCTGTCTTTGGATCCTCAGCACTTAGCACAGCCCCTGGCACATATTAAGTGCCTAATAAATGTTTATTGACTGAATCACTGATTGACTGTCCTGGCCACTGGCCACTCCCTTATTCCTTCCCCCCTCAAATCAATCCTCCCAAGGTTTTACCCTAAAGCTAACCACTCCTTCCATTATGCTCTTTGGAATGCCTGCTCTATAGATAACAAATTTGCTTTCATCTTAAGCCTTTTCCTTACCTGGTTTTTCCATCCCTTTACACTCAGGGAAACCCAGCTCCCTCCTGATGAAATAGCTCCTGTGGCCATGGAAGGGTTAATAGAATATAAAGATCTTCCCTGTACATTATAGGCCTATGTGACTACATATGTTGTTCTTTCTCCTTGGAACAGGGGTTGTGTTCCCAGGACTAAAGGTCAGATTATACCTGACTGATTCCTTTTCCTGGTCACCCTTCTGGGAATGTATAGAATCAATCCTGTGTCCTTTTTGAACACAGACATTTTGCCCCATCAATCATGGATGTTTTGCTCCTTTGAACTTTAGTCAGTCCACAGCAGCAAGTCATGCTGTGTGAGTCATGTAGCCAATCAGGTAGGCTCTGGCACTGAGCCAATCAGTTGCTGAGTCACTTGGGTTATGGAGCCTTTTAGCTCTGAGCCTATCAGTTGCTGAACTATGCACCCCAATTTTCTTTGTTTGAAATTGTATATATCCTGGGAAGTTGATATTTTTTCCTTGGGGCTTTGCTTATGGGAAAGATGCTTGGCCTGAGGCATTTTGATTCCTGGGCCAGGACTCTGGGGAGCTGTTATCAAGGGGCACCCTGTTGTGTGAACCTAGAGGTTGGTCCTTCCTTGGCTTGGTGATGTATGTAAATATTTTTATTACTAAGTTGAGCTTTAACTTTCTATATTTCTACAATATTGCTTTATATTGTCCTTGTGTATAAAATGTTATGCTGATTTTAGTTTTGAGTGAAGAGTGCTTATTATACTATGTGATCCAGTCCTTAAAAAATATATTCACAGCAACTGTTCACATCTTCTTAATGATACTGCTACTCTCTTCAGCCTAGATTGCACTTTCACTCATATCTCAACAGTTCCCCAATATTGTGGAAGTTGGAATAAACCTTGCTCACTCAATCAATATTTACTACTCAATCAAGGTGCTGGTAGCTATTATCTACCACCTTTTCCTTTCCTCACCAAATTTAGTATTTGGCTCATAGCCTTTCTCTCATCTCCAAATCCTGCTCTTATTTTTGGGAACTTCAACATACATATTGACAATCCTTCAAACATCCTAACCTCCTGGTTCCTCAACTTACTCATTTCTCACAACTGTATTCTTCCACTCCACCACAGCTACCAGAGAAAAATGGCCATACACTGAATCCAGCCATCACCCAAAAGTGTTCTAACTTCCATATCCATGAATTCTGAAATGATCCTATCTAATCACAGTCTCTTGTCATTCTACTTTTCCCTCCTCCTTGCAACTCCAAAAATCTTAAATCTATATACTTGTCAGATACAAAGTTATTATATTTATTTGCTGCTGCAAATTATATGTCTATTGCATTCCATTGATCTACCTTTCTGTTTCTTAAGTCATTACCAAATAGTTTTGATGGCTACTCTCTTATAAGGTGGCTTAAAATCTGGCACTGCTAAACCTCCTTTCTTTACATTTTTATTAGTTCCTTCAATATTCTTGACTTTTTGTTCTTCCAAATGAATTTTATTATTATTTCTAATTCAGTAAAATAACTTTTTGGTAATTTCAGTTGTCTTTCAGTCATCTCCGACACTTTGTGACCCCATTGGGGTTTTCTTGGCAAAGATACTGGAGTTGTTTGCCATTTACTTCTCCAGCTCATTAGGTGGGGGTGAGGAAACTGAGGCAAACTGGATTAAGTGACTTATCCAGGGCAACACAGGTAGTAAACATCTGAGACCAGATTTGAACTCAGGTGCTCTAGCTGCCCCTAATGACTCCATTAAGCAACAATAAATATTAAAACAAGGTCAAAAGACTGAAAAAAATTAAAAGAAAATGTGGTGTCTCACAGCAAAAACAACTGACTTCAAAAGCTGATCAAAGGGACAAAATTTAGAATCATTGTGTTACCTGAAAGCCATGACCAAAAAAACAACAAAACAACAAAACAAACACAAGCATTATATTCAAGAAACCATAAAAGAAAACTATCCAGATAGCAATCTGTACTTTGCCCTCTTAAACAACAGGGCAAAATAGAGATTGAGACAATCTACCAGTCATCCCCTGAAAGTAACCCCAAAATAAGTATTCAAAAGAATTATTATAGTCAAAATCCAGAGATCTTAAAGAGAAAATACTTTAAGAATATAGGAAGAGGGGCAGCTAGGTGGCACCAGCCCTGGAGTCAGGAGGACCTGAGTTCAAATCTGGCCTCAGACACTTGACACACTTACCAGCTGTGTGACCTCAGGCAAGTCACTTAACCCCAATTGCCCTGCCTTCCCCCTCCAAAAAAAAAAAAAGAATATAGGAAGAAAGAATGCAAGTATGGAGGAGCCACAGTCAGGATCACCCAAGATTTAGCAGTCATATTATAGAAGACAACAGAGCCAGGAATATGATATTCTAGAAGGCAATAGATCTAGGCTTACAACCAACAATTACTAACCTACCAAAACTGAGTATAAAGCTATAGAGCAAAAATGAACCTTTAATGAAATAAGGGACTTCCAAGGGTTCCTGATGTAAAGACCTCATGGAAGTAGAAAATTTGGCAAACACAGGAGTCAAGAGAAACATAAAAAGATAAACATGAGCATGCAATCAAAAGAGACTATACAAGCTTAAACTGTTTACATTTTTATATAGCTCCTCAGGATTTTATTGTTGCTTCTCTATCCTATTAAGGCTCATCCCTTGAGAAAACCCAACTCTACATTGCTTCCATCTTCCTTCTTTGCTGTTAAATATGGTTGAAGAAAGTCTTATGGACACAAGCAAAGGATGTACTATAAATTTATGTTCTTGAGTATAGCAAAGTGGATTAGAAACCAAAATCCAAAAAAATATGTTGTTTACAAGAAACAAAAAAACCCTCCCACAAAGTCAAAATAAGGGGGCTGAAGTAAACTATACTTCTACAGAAGTAAAAAAGATAAAGGTAGCAATCATGATCTCACACAAAGCAACAGCAAAAATGGACCAACATGAAATTGATGGATAGGGAAATGAAATTTTGCTGTAAGGTAGCACAGACAATGAATGAAAATCAGTATTAAACATACATGTACCAAGTGGCATACCACCTAGTTTGTTAAAGGAAAAGTTAAATGAGTTATAGGGAGAAGTAGAAAATAAAACTATAATAGTGGAGGACTTCAGTTTACCCCTCTCACACTAAAATGAATCCAATAAGATAATAAGCAAAAAAGAAATGAAGGACCTGATAAATTTTTAGAAAAGTTAGATATGATGAACCTCTGGAGGACAATGAATGGGAATAGAAAGGAATATACCTACCAAAAATTATTTTACAGAGCTGGATAAAATAATACAAAATTCATCTGGAAGAACAAAAGGTCCAGAATATCAAGGGAATTAATGAAAAGAAATGCTAGGGAAGGTGGCCTAGCCAT
>JAQQSZ010015010.1:0-11382 GCA_028646595.1 Phalanger gymnotis
GTCACCAAAGAAAGATTTCAAAGTCTGGGTCTGAATCTGAGTCTATTTTTGCTGCCTGGCCATGTTCTCAGCCAACTACTTGACCCTTGAGTTTTTCTATGGGGTATGACTGCTTGTAGAGTAGAGAGTACTTTGTTCCAAGCTTGAGGGGATGCACTGTTGTTTTCAGAGCTATTTCTATACAGCCAGCTCTTCCACACCAGTGCTCCTCCTCCCCCAAGAACTGCCAACCCAGGACTGCACTCAGATCTTAAGTAGGCTCTGCACTCCTGCTCTGATCCACCACTTAATTCCTCCTACCAGGTGGGCCTGAGGCCAGAGGCAACTGCAGCTGTAGTTCTGTAGGTGCACCTCCCCCTCTGCCCCTGGGGTGTTGGTCGAACCGCTAACTCCTTCACTCTGTCCCTGTAGCTTTCCCACTAACCTTCTCTGTTGTCTTTGATGTTTGTGGGTTGAGAAGTCTGGTAACTGCCACAGCTCACTAATTCAGGGTGCTAGAGCCTGTTCCACCCAGCTCCCTGTCTGGTTGGTCCAGGCACAGCCCACACTGGGCTCTGCTCCCCTCCACTCACATCCCTTGAATATGGATGTTAGGAAGAGCATTCATAAGCTGGAGAATGTCCAGAGGATGGCGAGGGGTCTTGAGTTTAAGTCATATGGAGATCACTTCAAGACAGGAAGAGATTGAAAGAGTGAGAAAGTAAGAGTAGGATGATGGAGGGAGCAATCTGTTGGAGAAGGCAGGATGGAATGGGATCGCTTGAACATGTAGAGGAGTTAGCTTTGGTAAGGAGTAAGGTCCCTTCTTCATGCGAGACAAGGATGAAGGAGGAGAGAGTAGCAGAAGGCATCTGAGTGATAGGGAATGAGGAAGAGGAGAGAGCAGAGAGCTCGTAGTGAATGTCCTCAACTTTTCTTCTGTAAAATATGAGACAAAGTTCTCAGCTAAAAGAGTTGTGGGAGGGGGAGCCATGGGAGATTTAAAAAGGAATGCAAAGGTTTGGAAGAGCCACTGTGGAGAGTGGGATAATGTGAAGTGGATTCAGGAAATGACAAGTAGACCAAATCAATTGAACTAAAGGGGGTATGAATGAGAGTAGTTTGTGTTAAGAAAAAGATTATCCTTAGTTTCCTTGAGTCAGAGTGAGTGGGGGCCCAGTTAGTTCCCCATGTAGAGTAAATTCCATGGGGAGAGAACTACCCCCAGCCAGATTTCTATTCCCCTTTCCCATGGTCACTGAAAATCTTCTCTCTAATTGTCTTTTCAATCTATATCTTCCACCTACCCACTTGCCTCATCACTATCACACAGTTCTTTTCCTTTAGGTGCCTTGGCAGAAGCAATATTTTATTCTTCTTTTTGGGCTTGTAGGTACCTGAGAAAACTAAAGTAACTCCATCTTGTCTGTAGTTCCTATATTTTGTCCCTGATCCTGTTTGTATGGCAGTCCCCACCTTATCTGGGGCCTTCCTTTCTGCTAAAACAGTAAGGACAGTCTTATCTATTAGGGCAGAGTTATAAGAGATAACTAACCTTGAAAAGGACCTTTCCTATTACTAGCCCCAGTAACAGGCCCTGTCCAGTTAAGGGATACTACATCCTCTATTCCTACCCTCATCCCCAGCAACAATCCTTGCCCAATTTAGAGGTACCCCATATTCAATTCTTGCTTTAATTGTTGTTTGGTTATTTTTGACTTTCTGTAACCTTATTTGGGGTTTTCTTAGCAAAAATAGTGGAGTGGTTCATCACTTCCTTCTCCCATTTTACAAATGTGGATACTGAGGCCAGCAGCATTAAGTGACTTGCCTAGGGTCATACAGCTAGTAAGTTTCTGAGTTTGAATTTGAACTCAGATCTTCCTGACTACAGGTCCAGTGCTCTATCCACTGTACCACCTAGCTATACAATTCACTTCCTGCCCAAATTGAAACCTTTGTCCGTTTGTTCTTTTGTGGTATCTCTGCCCCTGTGGGTGGGGCTCCTTTGTTGGCAAATTCAACAAACCTTTGTTGTTTCCTAAATTTTTGGTTTTGGTTCTGGTTCTGGTTCTGGTTTGTTCCAGCCCTGAGAATTTTACCCATAGTAAATGGTAAATGGCAATTTTGGTATTTCCACACAGATGTACCCATTGAATTCCAGGAGTTGTAACCCAGGAATGTCTTACATTTTGCTCCTTTGGGATAGTTCTTACACATTGGTGCTGAGAACCTGATGGGTACTTATACTCAAGCAAGCAAGGATTGGCCTTGCCACCCCCTTCTGCAAATAGCAACACCCCCCTCCCTCCACTTTTCACCATCTGATCAATTAGGTGGTCTGCTCTGCTCTGCTCTGCTTTGGTTCTGGGTTAGAAACCAATTTCTCTGGATTCATAAGAAAAGACTTCACCAGAAAGTACTTCTACGTATCTGTGTTGTTAGCATTATCTGTTTGTGTTTGTGTGTTTATGTTTGTGCCTTGGTAAATCCAAACTGACTTTTTCCTGTTGCCTGATGAGAGGAAGTTTCAAAGCCTTTGAAAAGATGCATTTGATGAATGAACTTACTCTTATACTTAATGAATGAATTTACTTAGGAAATATTCCCTTATAGTAAATATGACTGAATTTTATTTCATGCTACATATCATGAAGATGAAATTTAGAATATGAATAAATAAATGCTCTCTTCTTTGGTTATAGGATGTGCAAAATGAAAATGGAAGATTTTTGATTGTTAATAATATGGCTGGTCTAGAGGTTACTGTAGACTTTGAAAAACCAAAGGATTTCTGCATTATAAGGCGTGCCTGGGGAAGAACAATTCATATGTTTCTGGTGATAGACGACATATACAAACTCTTTTGTTGTGTGTGTGTTGTGATATCTTCTGAGTCTTAGAATTATTTCTTTAAAAGTAAATGTGACTGCTGAGTTTTTTCTCTTTTCCTTGATTTGACATTAACCTTTTAGACTTAATGATCACAGTATTCATAAAGTGCTGTGAATTTGTTACATCATCTCTCACTTCATTGTTCTGCATGCTTTTAAATGAAATATTGTTCTGAGTTGGAGGCTCTGTTGTGAATATGTGGTCAATATGTGAGGAGAGTCTAGGTTGATTTTTTTTTTATACAGAAAGATTTAGGTTGATATATCAGCAGGGCAATAATAACAATATAGATAATTGTCAAAATGCCTATGTGGTTCTGTATCACAGAGTATATGAGACTCTCCACATAGAAGGTAGAAGTAAACCATTTATTCAGACACCAGAGAACCATATCCCACAAGCCATTTACTCAATCTATCACAGTAGTAAAACATTCAATACATAATATCACAACATGGAGCCTCTCCATCCCAAAACCTCTCTGACTCCCTGCTGGGGTCCTCCCAAAAACAAACTCACAGTACAGCTAAGTCAGCCTGTTCAGTTCTAACAATCACGAGGGCGGCCATTAGCAGCCATTAGCAGCCATAACTGCTCTCTCTCTCCCTCTCAGCATTTCCTGTGACATAACTTCCTTTTCCTGTCAAGAAGATCCTCTCACCACATGTGACTTAGGTTTCCTGTGATGTAAGCAGGTCACATGGCTTATTAATGGGTGAGAAAGATCTTCAAATCTAAATTGCTACTACAGTTTACCTTAGAGAATTAGTCTAAATGTATATGCTGAATGATAATTACATAAGTGTGTGTGTATACATATATGTGTATATATACTTATAAACGCACTGTGTGTATGTGTGCATAATATATATTACATATATGTATATTATATATATATATATGTATATAACATTTCCCTTCCTAAAACCTTCTGCCAAAAAAAGATATAAGGCAACCTCGTAAGTTAAAAGAGCCCTAGGAAAGTAGAGAAATTTAGAACAAAGGAAACAAATGAGGGAAAACTGGGCTTAAGGGAAAGGCCAGCACAGATCAGTCGGAGTAACTTTCCTTCTCCTCCAATCCCCACTTCCTGTCTCTTCACTCCTATGGTGGTCTATTACTCATTTCCTAAGCTGGAAAACATTACTCTTGGGATGCAATATTATTCCATGGAATTCACTTACCTCTGTCTTCTGTCCTAATTTTTTCCTTCTTGAAAGGGCAATTGCTATAACAATTGAGTGCCAGCCTTCAGTCTACAGAATCACAGAATTTGAGAACTAGAAATAAACTTGGAGGTGAGCTGGTCCAACCTGGACCCAAATAACTTTCCTTCTATAACATTACCAAAAAGTGATCAGCTAGCCTCCTCTTTAAGATCTCTGGGGAAGAACTCTTGACCTTCTAGAGAAGACCATCCTAGTCATGGATAGTTTTTTCCTTATATCAAGCTTGAATGTGCTTCTCTTCAGCTCTCACCCATTGCCTTTAGTGTTGCCTTCTGAAGTCAAACAAAAGAAATTTAATCCCTCTTCCCCATAATACCCCTTGAAGTACTTGAAGACAAGGGTCCTGCCATTGTTCAAGTCTCCTCTAAGCCAAACTTCATCAGTTCTGTCAACCATTTACATTTATGTCATGACAAAGTATATGTCATGGCCTCTAGTACCTTACCATCCTAGCCAACATTCCTCTGGACAGTCTTCAGTTTATTCATCTTGTTTTTTAAAAGATTTTTTTTTCAATTGACAGGCATCTAATTTCTCTCTCTTATGTCTTCCTCACCCCCTAACCCTCCAGTTGGAGACAAGAAAAAAAAAAACTCTTGTAACAAATATGTGTAGTCAAGCAACGAATCCCCATATTGGCCATGTCTAACATGTATCTTATTCTTTGCATTTCCTCCATTACCTCTTTATCAGAGATGTACAGCATTTTTATTATGGGTCCTCTGGAATAATAATTGATCACTGTTCTTAAATCTTTCAAAGTTGTTCATTTTTGCAGTGTTGTTGTAGTATAAATTGTTTTCCTGTTTCTGCTCATTTCACTCTGCATCAGTTCATATATATCTTCTCAGCTTTCTCTGAAACTATCCCCTTCATAATTTTTTATAGCACAATAGTATTCCATTACATTCATATGCCACCATCATTCAATCTTTCCCCAATTGATGGGCACCCTCTTAGTTACTGGTTCTTTACTACCACAACAAGAGATCACTGTAATTAATTTAGAAAGTAAGAGACCTTTTCCTCTTTCTTTTATTTCTTTGGGGGAGAGGGCTTGTAGTTGTATTGCTGGGTCAACCAACCAACAAATCTATGACTCCACCAACAGTTCATCAACATGCCTCTTTCCTACAGCCTCTGCAACATTTTGTCATTTTCCTTTTTTGGGGGGGGTCATTTTTGCCAAATTAATGGGTGTGAGATGGAACATTACTTGCTTTAATTTTTATTTCTTTAATTATTAGTGATTTATAGCATTTTAAAAATATGATTTCTTGGTCTCCAAATCCAATAGCCATCTCTCAGTTCTTATCCTTCCTGACTTCTTTGATGTCTTTGACATTATCAGTTACCTCCTTCTTGAGATAGTCTCTTATCTCTGGATTTTTGTTCTTGGTTCTCCTTCTGCCCGCCTCACCATTCCTTCTCAGTCTCCTTTGCTGGATCTTTATCCCGGTCATATACAATAACTGTCAGTATCTGCCAAGGCGTAGTCCTGAGCTCTCTTCTCTTCTCCCTCTATGCTGTTTTGCCTAGTGATCACATCAGTTTCTCTGGATTCAATTAACATCTCTATTCTGATGATTCTCAGACCTACTTATCCAGAACTAAACTCTTTCTTGCTCTTCAGCCTTGCATTTCCACCTGACTATTAAACATCTCACACTGTATGTCCCATTAACATTTTAAACTCAACATATCCAAAATTGAATTCATCTTTCCCCCCAACCAAATAATCCATGATTTCTAGCTTCTCTGTTACTATTGAGGGCACCACCATTATCAGAATTACCCAGTTTCATAACCTAGGTATCATCCTGGACCCCTTACTGTCACCTCCCATATCGAATCTGTTGCTCAGACTTACCCATTGTATCTTTGTAATATCTTTTGTACTCTATCTCTTCTCTCCTCTGACACTGAGTTCTGACACTTTGTGAAGAATAAAGCATCACACAAGAATATGAAATGCCCCGATTAACATAACAAGAAAGAGATCTCAAATAACCCAATCTCAAAAAAATAAACCAAATAAGCCCCAAATGAACTCCCAAAGAAAACTACACCAGGACCAGATAGATTTACAAGCAAATTGTATCAAGAATTCAAAGAATACTTAATTCCAACATTATATAAACTGTTTTTGAAAATAGAAAAAGAAAGAATCGTACCAAATCCCTTCTATAACAGAAATATGGTCTCGTCACTTGAACCAGGCAGAGTAAAATATGAGACATTCCTAATCATCGTTGATGCAAAAATTTTTAAATATTAGCAAAGAGGCTACAGCATCATATCAAAGATATATAAATAGAACATAAAATATCATATTTTCAATGACCAGGTGGGATTTATACCAGTAATGCAAGGTGAGTTTAATATTATGAAAATTATAAACATACTATACTGTGTCAATAACAACAATGAAAGTCACCTGACTATGTTAATAAAGAAGAGCTTTTGTCAAAATTTAACAGTTCTGTCCAAATAAAACATTAGAAAGCATAGGAATGAATGAATCTTTCCCTAATATGTTGCGTAGTATACACCTAAAACCAAGAACCAGCATTATTGGTAATGGGAATAAACTTCTGGTTTTTCCAGTAAGATCAAGGATAAAGCAAAGATGTCCATCATCAACACTGTTATTTTATGTAGTACTACAAATGTTGGTTATAGCAATATGAAGGTAAAAATAAATTGAAGGAATAAACATAGGAAAAGATGAAAAAAATTACTTTTTTTTGCTTTTTATTTTTTGCAGGATTGTTTGCTTAGAGAGCCCTGAAGAATCAACTAAAAATTAACTAGAACTATTAGCAGTTTCAGCAAAGTTGCAGGATATAAAATAAAACTTATAATTTCTTATATTACCAACAAAATCTAGCAAGAAAATTGAAGGAGAAATTTCATTTAAAGTAACTACTGAGTTATGAAATTTGGAGAAGTCAGTCTACCAAGACATATATGGGAACTATATGAATACAGCTACAAAACATTCTTTATGGAAATAAAAATATATAAATAAATCGACATTTATTGTAATTGTTAATGGATAGGCTAAACTAATTTTAATACAAATAACAGGGCTATCTAAATTAATTTAACTATTCAGTGCCATACCAATCAAACTAGCAAAGGATTACTTTATAGAACTGTAGAAAATAATAACGAGATTCATCTAGAGGGACAAATGTCAAGGATCTCAAGATAACTAAAGGGAAAGAGGAGGCCTAGCAGTTTCAGATCTCAAACTATACTACAAAAGCAGTAATCCTAATCATTAAGAAATAGAGAGGTGAATCAGTGAAACAGATTAGTAGCCTACTGTTTAATAAACCCAAAGATCCCAGTTATTGGTATAAGAACTTGCTATCTGACAACAAAACCAAACAAAAAACCCAAAAATCAAACAAACCCAAAAAACCCCAACTCTGTTTATATTTTTATCCTTGATTTCTTTCCCAGATTCATTGTTTTTGCTATGAGATACCTTATATTTTCTTCTATGTTTTCAGCCATTTGATTTTTCTCTTTAATTTTTTTTCTAGGTCAGTTGTTTTTGTTATGACTTTGTTTTTTTTTTTAAATTTTCAGTCGTTTGATTTTGTTTTAATATTTCTTCTTGCGTCATAGGGTCATTGTCTTCTATTTGGTCCATTAAAATTTTTGGGGAGATTATTGCTTGGGTAAAGTGCCAAGCTGTTAATTCCCTTAACAATTCTTTCTTCTATTACTCATTTCTCTTCCAACCTTTTCCTGAAGCACTCTCATTCCATTTATAAAAAAAGTCAGCCTTTTTCTTTTACCTTTTGCTTCATATCGTCTGAGAATTCTAGTTTAGCTTGTGCCCATTCTATGTTATGTTCTATTTGCTTGTAGAGGTTTTAGAGTCTTTCTCTTCTCTTACATTTGCGTCTTGAGCTCTCCTACCCCACCCCCCATAATAGCTTTTTATGGGAGGGATTTTTTGTTTGTTTGCTCACTCCTTCTCCCAACCCACTTCCTGACTTTGGACTTGATGCAACACTTCAGGAGAGAAGATTTGAACTGGTCTTGATGTTGCTTTCTTGGGTAATTGAGTGTTATGTTATTTCAGGATCTGAGTTATAGGTTGAGGTCTGACAAGCTTTCATTGCTCCCAAAGTGTCCTGATCCAGAGCTGCCCCAGCCTGAGCTGAGCTTTGTTAGTTGCTGACCTGGATTTTGGTCTGAATGAGAGTGGGCTGCTGGATTAAGCTTCTATCAGCTGAAAAACAGTTTCAGAGTGGCAGAATTGTAGGCTGTCTTTTGACTTTGGATTCCTATCTCAGTTATTTCTCAGCAGGCTGGGCTAGATGCTACAAAAGAGACTTTGCTCTGAGGCTGCGGTCTGAGCCACATAGCTGATGCTGCTGGCTTCTGAACTTGCTGTTTTGTTAGGTGTATGTCCCCGTCTCAGTGCTCTCTGGATCTGTGACCTAGACCTGGGCAATACCTGACAAAGTTGGCAGTTCGTCCCTGTCTTCATCACAGTGCCTAGTATGGGTCTGGTAGTACCTTGTATGAGTCTGGGACCTCCTCTTGCCCTGGCACACAGCTTTTCCCTGGGCACTGCAGTGTTCTGTGGGGTGATCACCTGGCTCGACCCCATCCTCAGTATCTACAGAGCAACCACTCTGTCTGTCTCCCCAAACAGAGCTGGACTGGACAAATGACATACTGTGATTTTTTTTTGTTTATTTTAAAAAAGATTTTATTAAAGATCTTTACAGAAGAGCTTCGAGCACACCATTCCAGGTGTCAGAGTCCTGTTATGCAGTGGGCACTGTCTGGGGCATAGCTGGTTGCTCTGCCTTCCCACTCTTCTGCTCTGAGATGGGGGTGGTAGGAAGAATCTCATCCTTGGGCTCTACGATGCTCGCATGGTCAGGCAGGGGCTTCTTAGGGCCAATCTTGCCACTTGGGTCCCAGGGCAACATGATTTTGACTTTAATTCCCAATACACCCTGTCTGAGGAGGACATGACACACAGCTGTGTCGACATAGTAGTTGATGGGGTCTCCACTATGAATCATCAGGCCATCCACAAACTTCATGGACTTGGCTCTCTGGCCTCTGAGCTTACCAGACACCACCACCTCACATCCCTTTGCTCCACTCTCCATAATGAACCGGAGGACACTGTAGCAGGCCCTACGAACAGCAAGACCTCCCAGCAGTTTGTAACGCAGGGACTCGGTCTGGGCAATAGCACAGAGACCTCTGGTGGCCACCTTCTCATACAGCTCTACACTGCCTTCAGGGAAGCCAAACCTCCTCTGAACCACCGCTGTCAGTTCACGAATCCGGGGACCCTTCTCTCCAAGGACATTCTGAGTCCTGGTGGCCAAGATGATGATTTCTGTCCTGGTTGGAGTAACTCAAACCTCCACCCCAGAACAGTCATCCTCAGCCAGCTCCCTGGTGAGAAATTCATTCAGCTCGCCTTTGAAGATGCCATCAGCAACAAACTTCCTCTTCTTGGAGATCTGCACCGCCATCTTGCACCAACAGGAAAGTGATACACTGTGATTTTTGTGGGATAACCTCGTCATGATTTCGTCTGGCCCATTCTCTATATCTGTTCAGAGGAGTTTTGTGGAGGGGGGTTCACCATACAGCTTCCTTACCTCTTTGCCATCTTGACTCTCCCTTTACTGACCTATACTGGTAAAGGGAATTTCCTCATCAACGAGTACTAATGAGATCACAGATCTCGTCCCCATTGCCTGGTGGTTTTCAAATCTACAACAAAAGTAATCTGGCCAAAGTCTTTTGAAACATAAGAATGAAGTTACAGATTTTTTTTTTGTTTGCCTTATACCCTGGATTCACCTGAAAAACCTTTCTAATGTAACTTTGTAAGTGAAAAAATCCTTTTTCTTTCAGGGATTAGAATAGAACACAGTAGTTTATGTCACTGAAAAAGCTGGTTAACAACACTGGCAGCATATTACACATATTTATTAGAGATCACTCTCAAGTGTATATTATAGCAGAAGAGTCCCAGCTCTGAAAAGCAGTTAAACAAAATAGTATTACCAGAAAAACTCATTTAAAAATTTATTTGCAACAAGAGTTTGCTGATAGCAATACATTTTCAGTGGAAGTATCATCTCCTTCCAAAAGCCATGGACAAAGAAAAGGACACAGCACCCAATCTTTATCCATTAGACCAGTGGTGGGCTTTAGCCAGTTTGTACCAGTTTGGTAGAACTGGTACCTAATTGTAGGTTTAGATCCGATAACCAGTTGTTATCAGGGCAAGGCCTGAACCCACCACATCATCTGTAGGGGTGGCCCCTTGGCTAGGTTCCATGGAGAGCAGTTGTTAAGTCATTTGAATCCCGCCACTGCATTTTTAGACCCAATCATACCTGGAACTGTTGGAAATAGCTTTATTAAAACACATGGCTCTATAGATAAGGGTGTGCCATTAATTACTAGTAGAGGAGAGAAACTGGTTTCATTTGAGGAAACAAAAGAGAAAGAAGATTTATTGGAGTTAAGAGGAACAAAGAGAAGTACCATGAATGACTTTGAAAGTCTAAACAACTTCTGGTAAGAGGCCTGTTAACCTATTTCAGACTTTTGTTTTAGCTAACTTTGTGCTCTTATAAGTGTACATTTCATGTTAATTATGATGTCGCATAAGTAAAACTAGGCTTACAAGAATTGGAAAATAACTCACATATGAAGAGGGTTATCATGGTATAATCAACAGAGGGCTAGTTTTGGAGTCAGAAAGACTTGGGTTCAAGTCATGCCTTTGACACATATTGGCTGTGAAAGTGATGGCAGAGGCCGGAGGTCAATGGAGCTAGGATTAAAACCAAGAATCACCTACCCAGCAAAACTGAGTATCATGCTCCAAGGCAAAATATGGATTTTCAATAAAATAGAGGACTTTCAAGCTTTCTCAGTGAAAAGACCAGAGCTGAATAGAAAATTTGACTTTCAAATACAAGAATCAAAAGAAGCATGAAAAGGTAAACAAGAAGGAGAAATCATAAGGGACTTACTAAAGTTGAACTATTTTGTTTACATTCCTACATGGGGAGATGATGTGTATGATTCAAGAGACCTCAGTATCATAGTAGCTGAAAGGAATATGCACATATGTATATGTGTATGTATATATGTGTATATATACATACATATGTGTGTGTCTATGTATGTATATGTGTAGGTATATGTATGTGTGTATGTATATATATGTGTGTGTGTATATATGTGTGTGTATGTATGTATACAT
>JAQQSZ010015011.1:0-11382 GCA_028646595.1 Phalanger gymnotis
AGAGATTTTAGTGTATGTGTAAAGTCTCTAGACCTGATTCTGTCTTTTAGCCGTGCTAAGAAGAAACTTTTTTCCATTTGGATTAGAAGCCAAATGTCGGATGTCTTCATAAAAACCTAAGTCAACCTCTAGTCTTTTTTGGCCATTTTCTCTTCAGGTGAGTTCATGATGAATTCTTTGACTCCTTTGCTGAGATTCTAACAGAAAAGACAATGTAAGGGGAGAAGACTTTGTGCCTTTTCGACTGTCAGGCTATGGGGCCCAATGACCCAGTCTTTGGCCTCTGAGGTTGTTCTTCTCTATTCTTTGTAAAGGTATCAGAGCTTCCAATCTCACGAAGTTCAAGAGGTCCAGGTTTCCTAGCATTGTGTTTCATTTCTCTTTATATCCTACAAAGTACAGCAGGCCTTGAACTAGTAGCAGGAGCATATATTGTTGAAATGAATCATGCTATACAATCTCCAGGGTAGGTTTTAACATGGAATTATAGTATTTTCAAAATTTCAGTAATGAGACAATTGTGCATAAGCCCTAAGAGAACAAATGCCAAAAGTGAAGGGTTGTAGAAGGAAGAGGATACATGACGCAGAGTTCAAATCATGGTCTTACATTTTTAATATGCTGAGTTCACGTTTGAATTGAATTGTCTCAGCTTCCTCTCAATGGTTCATGTAGGAAGTCACCAAAATCAAAAAGCAATTACTGAGGGAAAGATGAGGGTAAGGTATTATCCAAGAGATGAATGACTGAAAAAGGAGATTAGCCTGTCATATAGTAAGCCTAATGGGTAAAAATGGACAGTCTCTTGTACTGGTACATGGATAGTGTTAGGGACTGTACCTATGTTTTTTTTTTAACTAGGGAACTCACAAGTGAGGAAATTCCTCTACTAATTCAGGTAAGCACTTTCTCTGTAACTTATAATCTTAGAGAGTGACTTGTTGAGTGACTTGCCCAGGGTCAGAGTCAATAGGTGTCAGTGGTGGAACCTGAACCCAGATCTTCCTGGCTTTGAGATTATCATGCTGACTCCCATTATACATACATACACATATACATACATATATATGTGTGTGTGTATATATATACATATATGCATGTGTATATCATGCATATACATATATGCACACATATATCTTACACGCTCACACACATATACAGACATACACACATACATATACACATACATATATAATTACATATTTACTATATATGCATGTATACATTTTCATATATAATATATGATAAAAATACTATGTATATAATGACCTTGAAGAAGATCTTCAACATGCCATAGACATTATCGAGGATTTATGATGTATGCAACCAAGAGGTTCACAGGATAAGAAGACATAAATGGGTTTCATTCTGCACTACTGGAAAGGAAGTCCAAACCCATGAGATTATGGCTCTGTGGAAACATTTATGTGACACTAATACATGAACTAGAGAAAGACAGAAAAAATAAAGATACAGTCCTGATTCTTTAGTCACTTCTATTCTTAGAGGATTGCAAGGCCTGAAAGAGATCTGGTGACACAATCCTCAGTGTCCTAGGTCTTCCAGTTCCTTTTAAACACTATTTTCCCATTATTAAAACCAGGAGTTCAAAAGTATTTGATTCTGATATCCGGCACCGAACACTCCTCAGTCAATTTTGTAAAGCCAAGAACTCACTTGTACATTTGATTCCTTCCATTTTTCATTTCCTCAGAGACTTGCTTCTTTGATTATACTCATTTTTTAACCTTCAATCTCTGTTTATTGGCTTCTTTTCTGCTGCCCCCACACATGCCCGTATCTTCCTATTTTTGTAGAAGCATACATACATAAACACAATTTCATTAGTCCATACTATCACCTGTTATCATATACCTCTTTTTTCTTTGACAATTAATCTTCTAGAGAAGGGCAGAAAAAACTCATTACTTCTACTTTCTTACCCCTCACTCACTTCTCGTCACTTTTGCATTAGTTTCCATTCCTATAACCTGACCAGAACTGATCTACCTAAGGATATTAACCATCTTTTAACTGCAAATCCAATGACTTTTCATTCTTGACTCCTTTTCATCTTTTAAGACTGTTTGTAGCTCCCAGGCCTCAGCTTATTTTCCCCTCCCTTGGCTTTCATGTCACTGCTCCTTATCCTACCTGCCTGAACATTCCTAATTTTCCTTCACTAGATCATTGCCCATGCCCTTGTGGCCCCCCGTCTATACTTTTTCTAGACATTCTCTTGGTAATCTTATCAATTCCCATGAGTTTATGTATTATCTTCATGAAGGTGGTACCAATAATCAGTCCCAATGTCTTTCCAGGGCTCCAATCTCACACTGCCTACTGCCTATTAGACATTTCCAAATGCATGGCCTATAGTTATCTCAAAGTTAACAGTCAGGAAACATAACTCATCCCTCAGCTCCCTTAAAACTTTCCTTCTTCCAATTTATCCAATTTCTGTTAAGCATATCACTATCCTCCCTGTCACATAGAATTGCCACCTTGGAATCCTCCTGAACTATTCTCTCTTCCCCATCCATCATATACAAACACATGTACTGTCAGTTCTACACCCCCACATTTCTAATATTCATCCTCACTTTCTACCACTGAAAAAGCTGCCGTCTTGGTCCAGTAACTCTCCACCTTTCCCCTAGACTCTACATCCCAGGGTATAGCAATGGCTTTATAATTCTACTCTCTGGTAGCAGTTTCTCTCCTCTCCAAATTAGTCTGCATAAACTGTCAAAATAATCTTAGAAAACATAGGTTTGAGCATGATATTCTTCTACTCAAGGACTTCCAGGGGCTCTCCATTGCCCTTAGTGTCTCCCTTGGGAAAATCGTGGTCATGTTCTTAGTTAGTGGTGCTTTCTTCTTCCTCAAATTATTTTGAATTTACTCTTAAACATTTTGTAAGCTATTGAAGATTTGGAATTTCCCTCTTTTTATCTTTTCACATGATAGGTGTTAATAAATGCTTATTGCAGTAAAATAAATTGGATTGTGAGCCAAACAAAAACACAAATGAAAATGTCTCCATTCTAGTTGGTTCACTCCTTCTGCGTTATTTCCCCTTGTATATCCTTTTCCCATCCACTTCTCCTTCCTTCTATGCTTTCCTCTTAACCAGCTGACATTAAAAAAAAAAAACATAGGACATTGAAATAGTCACCTATTTCTGATGTTTTCTTCATCATAAGAGCAATTTCTCTCTTTTCTGGGGGTGGGGTGGGGAGAGGGAAGAGCAAGGTAGAGATGCTCACTTGTGATAGATCATTCTTATTGACTTACTATTATCTTCCTTTCTCATTTTCTAAAGACAATTCTACTTTCTGTGCTATATTTTCCTAGGTGAGGTTGGAATTTAGTCGAAATAATGACAGAAATGAAAAGTGGATAGAGGAAGAAATACTTCTGTGTTTTCTGGCCTCACAGGGTACAAAACAACAGAGGCAGTTGCCTTTTATAGCAGAGATGTTCTGTTTATCTCTTTGGTTCCTATTTTCAGCCATCACTGCCACAGACTTCAAACCTTTTGTAAAGATTGGTCCTGCCTCATGTTTCAAATTGGTCAAGCCTAAGAGTTGTTTTCATGAAACTTCAAAGGAAATGGACAGAACATTATGCCTCCGTACTAGAGAATGGTAACCAGAGCAGTAGACGTTTGCAAAGAAAATCATTCCCCCACCACAGTGGTTGTTTTGACTAGACATGCTTACCCAGAGCCGTCATTGGGGGTAAGATGGTGTGGTCACCCAGTACCTAAGCTTCATGGAATCCTAACTTACTGGTAGTTGTATAATGACCCATGAAGTTGTGGGAAAGGGGGTGCTAAAAGATTAAGCAGTGCTTCTTTTTGGCATTGGGTGATTATCTAAGGCTCATAAACTTATAATAATATGAGAATGCTAGGTGGTACAGTAGATAGAGGACTGAACGTGGAGCCAAGAATACAAGAGATCAAATGCTGCCTCAGATTTTTACTAGCTATGTGATCCTGGGCAGGTGACTTAGCTTCTCTCATTCTCAATTTTGCCACCAGCAAAATGAGCTTAATTATAGCAGCTGTCACACAATATAGTTGTGAAGACCAAATGCTATAATGTAGGTAATGTGCTTTGTAAACCTTAAGGCAATATAAAAACGCGAGCTACATCCATTCCATAAAGTCAGCTTTCCACTGTCATTCATTACTTAAGCAAAGGTGGTGGATCTGCTCTTGCCTCTTTCCTTTCTCCTCCTCATGTCAGTTTTCCCCCTGCTGAATTATTTTCCTTTTTGTTTTGGGTTCCTCTCAACTTTACTTCACATGGATAAACCTGTTGGAGGGAGATGGGAGTCAACATTAATTTGCCCAGGCCATAAACCAGGGTTGGTGCTGGATCCACAGCCTCCTGGGAACAAACCTGTGCTGTGTATTTAACTATAGAGCACAGTTGTAAGGAACTTTATATAGTTAATTGAGACCAAATGCTACTAAAATTTTTTTTATTCACTCTCAGCTCATATTTCCCAGTCTTCCTCTTGTTAGGATAAAATTTGTATTCTGTACTTTTGGATATAGACCGAATCTATTTTTTTTCTGATCTATGTCATTTCAATTTCCATCTTTATTGAATTATGCGGCAATGCAATAACAGAGAGGCCACCTCAGAGTCAGGGCCACCTCAGATTCAGGGCAACCTGAGTTCAAGTTTGGCCTCTGACATGTACTAAATTTGTGACCCTTGGCAAATCATTGAATTCTTCAATGCCCCAAGAAACTCTCCAAGACTATAAATTGCAGAACAATTTCCAATCTGCTTTGAGAGAGGGGTGGGGCTGACTTTAGAGTCGGGAAGAACTGAATTCAAACCATACTGTGAGATAGACTAACTCTGTGACTAAAACAGCATTTCTCAGTCTCTCAGTGCTTCTAAATATTTCTCTAAGACTATACTTTGCAGGAAGTTTATTTATTTATTGTCTCACTACAAGCATCCCCTTTAATAAACACATAAGGCCATGAGTGACAAAGGGGGCAGAAGGAGTATGAAATATTACCATTTACAATAACAAAAAACCTCTATACATGTCTAATGCCTGTTAGCAGGGAGGTAAGGGAAGGCAGAGGGACTGACCCCATCATTGACAAGAATGTAAGCTCCTTGAGGGAAGGTGCTTTTTTTCTTGTACCTGTATTGCTGACATTTATCACAGTTCCAAGGAATAGAGTAAGCACTTAATATTCACTCATTCTTTCTATCTACTCCTACCTATCTACTTACCTCCCTATCCACCTATCTATCTATCTATCTATCTATCTATCTATCTATCTATCTATCTATCTATCTATCTGTCTGTCTGTCTGTCTGTCTGTCTGTCTGTCTGTCTGTCTGTCTGTCTGTCTGTCTGTCTGCCTTGTCTGTCTGTCTATCTGTCTGTCTATCTGTGTATCTAATTTCAGCAACTCCTCCTTTTTCAGAGGAAGAAACTGAGACTAAAGAGTTGAAGTATCTGGTCTGAGGATACACAACTAGTCAGTAGGAGAGGTACAACTGGGATCCAGGTTTTATGACTCCTTGATCAGCAACCTTTTAACTTTATCATGCTTTCTTTTCTCTTGACAAGCTCATAACAGAATTAGGCAAATGGGATGAATAAATTCGACAACAGTATGAGTGAGATGAGACATAGTGTTGGCAAAGTAGAGAGAGAGTTAGATTTGGAGTCTGGAAGATCTAGATTAATTCCTGCCTCTGACACATATTAGCCTTATAAACTTGGAGTAATCATTTAACCAATCACTGAGCCAGAAAAGTCTCTAAAATGATGCTACAGATGAATTGCTTATCTAAATTAGGCGGAAGGAGTTTCCACACTGATAAATCATAGATTTGGACAAAAAGAAGAGATATAGCATGTTTTAGATGTAAAAATTAGTATAAATCAGAAGAGTCGGAACTGAATAGACTTAAGTAATTAGGGAAAGCTTTACGTAGAAAGTGGTACCTGAACTGGATCTGAAAGAATGAGTAGGATTTGGAAAAGTTGAAAGATTGGAGAATGGAAGTCCAAGCAGGAAAGTGTTTGCAACATGTTCACTGAAGAGCAAGACAATGAGGCTGGCTGCAGTAGGGGCATTTAATCATTATATATTTTTAAATTTTAATATATTTTATTGTTAAACACATTTGCTAGAAACTTGCATATATGATATTTTTGTCCTACATACTCGACTGAGATGGAAAACAACAATAATGAAAACTCTGATTGTTCTCAAAGCCTAAAATAGCCTTTCTTGTGGCAAATGCATCTAGGAGAATGAGAGAAAAATGCTTTGGAAAAAAAAGACACAGAATATATGATGCAAGCCAGATAAATTTCAGTTTCTGAGCTACAGTCCAGCAAAATATTCAGGAATAACCAGCAAACCTAGTTTCCTTTAATTTAAGTCATTTTACTCTATTCCCTTGGCAAAGACCCCCTTCCCCTGGAGGAAGGTGAGGGTGCTTTCTGAATGATAGGTTCTTTTTGAGGGAGATAAATAAGGCTGAAACATATCAGTAAGTTCTGATCAATTGTGCATGAGTAAAGCTCCAGGGTTGAAGTGGTGTCCTCTCATGCAAAGGAATTCCTCTAACAAGGAGGACCAGTACAAGGATTAAAAATTGATAAAGTTCAAGTGACTGAAGCCATGTTTGAATCAGTTTCATAAAGAAAATCTACCTGAAAATCCCAGAGATTCCTTTTATTTCTCCCTAGAACTTGAGAACTAGACCTGCTATAGACCATGCATTATTCTTCTCTCTGCCTCTCCAAAATCAATTCCTTTCTCTAAGTTCCATTGCAAATATTTTTCCATGATGTATTCTAGGATAGCTCACCTCTGGGATTTATATCTTTGCTTTGGCAATATGAGACAGATGGGGAATAGAGAGAAGGAGGAAGAGGCAGAGGAGAAGGAGGAGGGGGAGGAGGAGGAAGATGAAGAAGAAAGGAAGGAAGGAAGGAAGGCAGGAAGGAAGGCAGGAAGGAAGGAAGGAAGGAAGAAAGAAAGAAAGAAAGAAAGAAAGAAAGAAAGAAAGAAAGAAAGAAAGAAAGAAAGAAAGAAAGAAAGAGAGAGATAAGGAGGAAAAGGGAGAGAGAATATGCATGAAAATTTTTATTAATTGTTTCCTATTTTCCAGGCAGCATTCTAATTCCTAGGATACAAACACAAACAAGTCAGACAGTTGTCTTCAAAGGCTTCACATTCCAATGGGAGAAGAAAACATATAAAAAGGAGCTTGAGGGAGCAATGGACGATATTTGCCAATTTGGTATGTTGTGATGATGGTTAGGAAGTTTTACAGAGGTCAAGGTAAAGTGAAACCTTAACCATAAGAATTTGTCTCTTATGATGCAGTCAAATTGATTTTTATGTTGTTATTCACTACTCACTGTATCTACTAGGTTACAAATCTCTTCTTGAATAAATTATTAGAAATAGATGGTTGAAAGATTTAAACGTGCCTATAAACATATAGCCTCTTCCTCTATTTTAGTCCTCACATGTATTTCCAAATTTAGTATTTGCCCTCCTATCCTGTACTCACTTTTGAATTAAAATCTCCAAGTTTCAATGCATAGTAACTTGGTTTGGAGGAGGCAGTCAATTTCTTTTTTTACAGAATTGAGTTACTTCATCCATCTGCTACCGATGTTGACACAGAAACAATAATTATCTTTTTAGTTTTCTTTTTGATAATGCTCACCTACACTGTGAACATAAATGTTCTTAATCTGTGAATTTACTAAAATTCCTGGATTACTACATTTTAATATATTTAATTGATATTTTAATCTGATATATATTATTTTATTTTATACATCTAAACAAATACTGAAAAGGATTCCATGAACTTCACTAGATTGCCAAAGGAGTACAGGGCAAAAAAAAAAGATTAAGTACGATTGATGTAACATGAGATGAACAAATGTCCCATAAAAAATATTTTTTATTGTGTTTGGGCTTATGATAAAACCAACTTAGCTGTCACTTTTATCTACCTTCCGAAGGAGAACATGTGAATTACCCATCCATTTGGCTATGCATCTTTATTTCTACTGGTTTCATTTGTAGTGGGAACACCAGTGTTATTGTGACTCAACCATCTACTGGCAAGATGTTGGAGTTATTGATAATGTATTAACTCAGTTTCCATTTATTACCTTTAATGAGGAATAAAAATGACAAAGATGGTAGCAGAATAACAGCAAAAATGGAGAATGAAAAGTAATCTTCATAAAGAAACATCACAGAGAAACTAGCAAAGGAACTAAAAAAATGAGTAAACAAAAAAACTCCTGACATAATAAAGAAATACTATGGGAATTATGAGGAATGTGCAACAACTCCAGAATAATGGAACAACATTGTAATAACAAACCATCCCAGACTTAATATATACATTCTACCCTGGAAAAAAGAAAGGAACTATGGCAAGAACCTCTAGAATGATTGAGAAATTTGATAGAAGAGTTAAATGCAGATTTAAGGAACACATTTATAACTTTCAAGAATTTTTTTGTAAAGATAAACAAAAGGATTGATGATTTAGAATTGAATATGTAATATTTTAAAGAAGTAAATATTCTGAAATGGATCAGAGGATATCTAACACAAAATATAAAGTTATAATAAAAATATTAAAGCAAGATCAGAATAAAAGAAGTTTAGGAGAACACTTCAGGTTTCTACGAATCAAGGCAAATGATGTTGAAGATAGAAATTAGTGAGATAATCCAAGGATCATCAAACTCCTAGAGAGAAAATGGGCACAATAAAACAACATAATCTGAATATAATATTTTAGATAATAAGAAGCTGCCTAGATATAATAAAATTAGAGGTAAAAGTAATAGAGTTGTTAAACTGCTCAAGGAGCCAGCAGATAAGAACCAAGTTCAACTTGCCAAGAAACTGACTTACTAAACACTAGTACTTAAATGTCAAAGTGAGAGTTCTAAAAGCTGGAGAAAGGTACTTATCAATCACCAACATATGTCAGTGAAAATTATTCAGAAGGGCTAAGTAGTGATAATAAAAGAAACAAAAGCTAGAATGTGATATGGTGAAAAGTAAAGGGCATTGCTTGGCACACAAGAACATGTACTATAAAAATGAACATATTCTTATGCTTAAAAAGTTAATTAAACTAATTAATTTTGAATCATTCCTCTGGAAAAATCTAGAGAAGAATTTTTTTTGAATTATAAATTTAGGAAATGGGAGAGCCAGCAAGATGGCTTAGTGTCCTAGCAAAGGGGAAAGGAAGATTAAAAAGGGGACTTCTTGTTTCATTTCTTGAAATATCAGAATGAGAGGTGAAGATCATTAGAACCAAGTGTTAAGGGGTAGATGGAAGAGAGAGTGCTCTTATCTGATCTGGGCAGGGAAAAATGAAAAAAAAATTAATGTAGTAAAAGTTGAATAAAGTGAAAAAGATATTAGGTTAGTCAAGATCAGTGAAGAAATATTTCAAAGACACAGGGCAGAATTCAGAAATAGATTGCTTCAAGTGAAGTAGTTCAAGCATTAATTACAAAAGAAAAGTCAGGGGGCAGAGCCAAGATGGTGGATGGAAAGCAGGGACTTGCCTAAAGCTCTCACCAAGGTCACTCCAAACACACATAAAAATGGCTCTGAACAAATTCTAGAGCTGCCAAACCCACAAAATAGCAGAGGGAGGCAGGGTTCCAGCCCAGGACAGCCTGGAAGGTTGCTGGGTAAGGTCTATCTCAGTGAGCTGGGAGCAAAGAGGAGCAGAGCCCAGCATGGGCTGCAACTGGACCAACCAGACAGGGAGCTGGTCAAAACAGGCTGTAACACTCTGAATCAGTGAGCTTTGGTAGTAACCAGACTTCTAACCCACAAACTGGCAAAGACAACAAAACAGGTTAGTGGGGGAAAAAAAAACTGCTGGGACAGAGTAAAAGGAATTTGCAGTTGGCCACTACCCTGGGGGCTGTGGAGGTGGTGTAGCTCTGAGGCAGCTTCCAGAGTTACAGCTGCAGTTGCTTCTGGCCCCAAGCCCACCTTGTGGGAGGAACTAACAGCAGATCAGAGCAGGAATGCAGAGCCTACTTGGTCTGGTTTGGCAGTTCTTGGGGGAGGAGGAATGCTGGTGTGGCAGAGCTTGCGGTGTAGAAATATCTCTGAAAATAGCAGCACAGCCCCTAAAGGTTGGGACAAAGTACTCTCTACTCGACAAGCAGTCATACCACCACAAAAGCTCAAGGGTCAAGTAGTTGGCTGGGAACATGAGCAGGCAGCAAAAATGGACAAAGATTCAGACTCAGACTTTGGAACCTTTCTTTGGTGATAAAGAAGACCAAAGCATACAGCCAGAAGAAGTCAACAAAGTCAAAAGCATACATCCAAAGCCTCTAAGGAAAATATGAATTGGTCTCAGGCCATGGAAGAGATCAAAAAGGATTTGGAAAAGCAAGTAAGAGAAGTAGAGGAAAAATTGGGAAGAGAAATGAGAGTGATGTGAGAAAACCATGAAAGACAAGTCAATGACTTGTTAAAGGAAACACAAAAAACACTGAATAAAATAACTCCTTAAAAAATAGACTAACTCAAATGGCAAAAGAGATCCAAAAAGTCGATGAGAAGAAGAGTATCTTGAAAGGAAGAATTAGCCATATAGTGAAGGAGGTCCAAAAGACCACTGAGGAAAATACTACCTTAAAAATTAGATTGGAGCAAGTGGAAGCTAGTGACTTTATAGGAAATCAATATAATATAAAACAGAAGCAAAGGAATGAAAAAAAGTAGACCATTTGAAATATCTCTGACCTGGAAAATAGATCTAGGAGAGGTAATTTAAAAATTATTGGACTACCTGAAAGCCATGATCAAAAACATAGCCTAGATATCATATTTCAAGAAATTACCACGGAAAGCTTCCCTGATATTCTAGATCCAGAGGGTGAAATAGAACTTGAAAGAATCCAAAGATCGCCTCCTGAAAAAAGATCCCAAAAAGAAAACTCCTAGGAATATTGTTGCCAAATTCCAGAGCTCCCAGATCAAGGAGAAAATACTGCAAGCAGCCAGAAAGAAACAATTTCAGTATTGTGGAAACGCAATCAGGATAACACAAGATCTAGCAGCTTCTACATTAAGAGATCAAAGGGCATGGAATATGACATCCCGGGAGTCAATGGAGCTAGGATTAAAACCAAGAATCGCCTACCCAGCAAAACTCAGTATAATGCTCCAAGGCAAAATATGGATTTTCAATAAAATAGAGGACTTTCAAGCTTTCTCAGTGAAAAGACCAGAGCTGAATAGAAAATTCGACTTTGAAACACAAGAATCAAGAGAAGCATGAAAAGGTAAACAAG
>JAQQSZ010015012.1:0-11382 GCA_028646595.1 Phalanger gymnotis
CCATATGGTGAATCCTCCCTTGCAGTGAAGAAAAGCAGTTAAAGTAAAACTAATTAAGATGCAGGGAGTACATCTGACAGTGTATGTGACTGACATTCCATCCCCAGATTCCCCCACCATCACCACTGCCACTGCCTTTCTGCTGAAAGGAAGGTGGTACATTTCCTCATCTTTTTTTGCATCAAAATGGGTCATTACAGTTACTCCAAATATGCCCCCTTTTAGTTTGGTTTATGCTATCGTAGTCATATATATTGTTCGCCTCCATGTGTTTACTTCAGATTGCATTCGTTCCTATGAGAAACTTTCCACATTTCTCCAAACCCCATATATTCTTCATGACCTATGGTGCGATAAAATTTCCCTATATTCATATAACCCAGTTTGCTCTGCCATTTTCCAAATGATCTCTTCATTTCCTTTAAAAAAATCACTGCAAAAAAAGCACTTGGGAATTTCTAAAGTACTTTACCTGTGGTATCTTATTTCATCTTTATGATTATCTTATGAGATAATAAATAACAGCTTCCATTTCTTTTGCACTTTGAGGTTTCAAAGTGCTTTGCTCCCAGTGCGAGGTGGGTATTGGAGAAGCGATGTTGTCACCATTTCATAGACGCAGAATCAGAGGCTCAGAGAGCGTTAACTGGCTTGAGGTCACATAGCTATTTAGAGGCATTGTGAAAACTCAAACCCAGATCTTCACATTTGTTAAATCAGTGTTCTTTTTACCATATCAAATGTGAGACCTCTGGATTAACTGTGGATGAGTTGAGGTATGCTGAGACGTGTCTAAAATATAATGATAACAGCTGTCACTTCCCGCTTTTCAAAGTGCTTTGTTGTTCTTTAGTCATGTCCAACTCTTTGTTGACCCTATTTTGGGTATCCTTGGCAAAGATACTGGACTGGTTTTCCATTTCCTTCTCCAGCTCATTTTACAAATGAGGAAACTGAGGTAAACAGGGTTAAGCGACACTTGCCCAGGGTCACAGAGCTAATGAGTGTCTGAGGCTGGATTTGAACTCAGGAAGATGAGTCTTCCTGACTGCAACCCCAAAACTCTATCCACTGCTTCTCCTAGCTACCCATGCTTAACAAATGAACATGTTTAACAGCTGTTATTCCATTGAACCCCATAGTGCCTGGGGAGCAATTAAGGCAAATATTATTATCCCTAACTTAGAAATAAGGGGACTGAGGATAAGGAACTTATATAACTTGCCCAGTGCAACATGGCTGCTAAGGGATTCAAACCTAAGCCTCTTCAAGCCTGGTGTTCTTTATATGGCACCATACAAAAGTCCCTTCCTCCCATACCATCGGTGAAAAATTGACCTCTAACACAACCCAAGAAGAGGAAGATCTTTACTCACAACTTCCACCAAAGAAAAAGTCACTGACTTATGGGCAGAGTTTGTCTGTATTTCTCATGCCTACATAACTATTCTCTCATTCTTTTCTTTGTAGCTTGTGGCTGTGACTTGGCAGAAGGTGGTTTTTTTGTGAGACAGGGAGAATACATTTGTACCTTGGACTATCAAAGACTCTATGGTACCCGGTGCTTCAGCTGCAATCAGTTCATCGAGGGTGAAGTGGTTTCAGCATTGGGGAAGACCTATCATCCAGATTGTTTTGTGTGTGCTGTTTGTAGGTAAGTGATAAATGACAGCATGGGGATTTTTTTTTGTTGTTCATTAATTCCATTAATTGTTCATTATTTCCACATGAGAATGAAAATTCACTGGTTCTATTAGTTAAATAAAGTGAGGGCAAGGCTCCCATATTCCTTCAGAGCAGGGAGGGACCTGTGAAATCATTTAGTCCAATCTAGGGGCAGGCAACCTGCAGGCTGAAGGCCACATGTGGCTCTCCAGGTCCTGAAGTGTGGTCCTTTGAGTCCAAGTTTTACAGAACAAATCTTTTCATTAAGGAGATTTGTTCTGTGAATTTGGATTCAGTCAAAGGGCCTCGCTTGAGGACCTAGAGGGCCACATGTGGCCTCGAGACTTCAGGGTCCCCATTGGTCCAATCCCTTCATTTTACAGATGAAGAAAACTGATGCCTAGATTGATACCTAGGGCCTCAATTCTCTGGGTTTTCATTGGTAAAATGCAGGATTTGGACCAGAATATCTATTTCCATGGCTAATTACTTGTTTTAGATAATCTCTTGATAGTAAGATAATCTGGAGAGAAGTGGCATTAGAGTTTGGAAAATCTAAGTATAAAAGTAAGATTTGTTTACCATAAAATGTTTATTTCCCCATATTGTGTGGCCTCCTATTCAGAGTAATATTTTATTTTGATTGAGTACCATATGATTTACAGGATATCTTATATATGTTATTTTATTTCATCCTCACTACAATCCTGTGAAGTAGGTAGCATAAGAATTGTTACCCATTTTACAGCTAAAGAGACTGAGGAACAGAAAGGTCAAGTGATTTGCCAGGGGCTACAGTTACTTTAGTAACTGTGCCAGGATTTGAACACAAACCTCTTAACTTCTAGTTTAGCCCACTTTTTGCCATACCACTGTTGCACGCCCACTACCCCACTGGTCCCCAGACCACCCCATTGGCTGTGATGGCCATTGTCAGGATTGGGGCACTCTCAGTTCTTCTTAGCACCTGGTTTCAAGGTCGCCCTCCAGAGGGCCAGGAATGTTTGGGCAGCTGTTACTGGGGTGGGTGGGTGCAGGGATCTGTGCCATCCAGTGAGCCAGTTCATTGCCCTTCCTCCCCACATGCTAATTCCCTCCACCACACCCCAGCTCCTGTTGTGCTTGGCTGCTTTCCCTCCCCCCTTCTGCCTATTTCAATCTTCCCCATGTTTGCAGGTCTGGCTCATAGCCCACGGCCTCCAACTACTCCATCCCACACTGATTTTTTCCTTTCTCCACATTGCACAAACAGCTTCACACAGTTTGTCTCTAATTGTTCCATTGTTTCATCTGGGCACATTTTTTTCCCTCTCTGACTACACTTTAGTTAGGTTGGACACTTTAGTTAGGTTAGACTCTAACCCACATGAGGGCAGGTCAGGATCTGGTGTTCTGCTTCCTCGGTACCCTCCACAGTGTCTAGTGTAGGACTGAGTAGACAACAGGACCTCAATAAATCCTTGTGGACTACCTGTGGTTGCCTCTGTTTGTTACAGAGTATCCTTTGACTTTTGCTAATTGTTACGTTGTGGTGTAGCGCTCTGAGGGAGGACGAGACTCGGAATCAGAAAAACCTGGGCTTGAATCCAGTTTCAAACACTTTGTAACGGTGTGACTCTGGGTGAGTCATTTAAACTTTCTGAGTCTCAGTTTCCTTGTCTGTGGAATGGGAGATGATAATAATAACGTGGACCTCACCAGGACATTTTAGGGATCAGGTGACATAATATGTAAAATAGTTTACAAACGTTACATGAGTTATGATGATGATGAAAAAATGCATCAGAAGAGTCTACTTTTCTCTGTCTGAGAGGCATTTTTCCTTTACTGAGGAAAAATTTTATTTTATTTTATTTATTATTATTATTTTATTTATATTTTATTGAATATATTACAATAGGTACTTGCAAGGGCGATCTAGAAAATTTCATTAAACTCCTAAATAAGTCATTGCTCATTTGCATTAAACAGCCATTATATTATTGAGCTGCTAATAACAATCCTTTATATGTATGTACTATTTTATAGTCTTCAAATGATTTCTTATCCACTATCTTCCTATGATCCTGTGAGTTGGACATGAAAAATATAATCATTCCCATTATACAGAGAAGTTAAACCTATAAGATAAGAAAGTGTTGTTGTTAGTTGCTTCTGACTCTTTGTGACCCTTTTATGGGGTTTTCTTGGCAAGATACTGCAGTGGTTTGCCATTTCCCTCTCCAGGTCATTTTCCAGGTGAAGAAACTGAGGCAAAGATGCTTCAGTGACTTGCCCAGAGTCATACAGGTACTAAGTGTCTGTGGTCACATTTGAATTCAGGTCCTCCTGACTTCAAGCCCAGCGCTCTCTCCACTATGCTGGCTGAGGACATTTCCTTATGTATGAAATCGTTTCCTTGCCAGGCCTCTCAAGCACAAGGAGCTGACAAACAGAAGCTAGTGTATCTCCATGGGGAACTGGCTGTCCAGGGAACTAGGACATTCACGAAGTTTGGGATGGGGCTTGAGGTGGGACAGCAGCCTTCTGGGAAAAGAGAGGAATCTGAATCCAGATCTTAGCAAATATAAACCAAAAGCTGGTCTAGGTTTATAATCTGGGCTTCTCTGGAGCAAACTCTAAGAGGCTGAGGTGCAATGAGAAGCTGGGTATAGGAGCAAAGATTTCAAGTTAGAGGACAGTACAAGATCAAGAGGCAATGTGCCCATCACCCCCACACTGCAAGAAAAAAAAAGAGGCAATGTATGCCAGTGAGTCTGCCATTTGTCTTACTTAACCTGCCACCCTCAATTCATTGCCTTTTCTGGCTCTGAGTCCATTCCTCCTCCCCCCCACCCCACCCCACCCCAACAAGGGCCATGGTTACCTTTAAGATCTTACCCCTTCTTAACCCAATCACATGGATAATCTTCTAGGTTCATACAAACTTTCATTAATTGAAAAAATATCACGTCAAAGTTAAAAACATAGCTGTAAGCTCCTTGATGTGTCCCATGTGCAATACTGAACATTTTCGTGGCTCTTTCTCTCTTCACCTCCTCCTCCTGGCTTCCCTGGTGTCTCAGCTAAAGTCCCACCTTCTGCAAGAAGCCCTTCCCACTCCTTAATAATCTTAATGACTTCCCTCTGAAATTAACCCTGGTTGATCCCCTATGTGTCTCATTTGTACATAGTAGTTTGCAGGTTGTCTAGCCCATTAGATTGTCACCTCCTTGGGGGTAAGGTCTGTTTGTCTGTCTTTATATCCCCACCACTTAGCACAGTGCCTGCTTCATGATAGACACTTATAGAGGCTTCTCTACTGACAGACTCACTTTAAGGTTGGAATTTATTCCAGGGACATGCAACCTCCACAATTATAATCTGGAATGGAAATTGGAAACCTTTGAAATTCACAATTCATGAATTGCTGCATTGCTTTTCAAACTCCCCATTTTTGACATCCTTTTAAGTCACCAGAGGCAGTCTGTTATAGGAAAAGGAAGAATGTTTTGGAGTTAAAGACCTTAAATTCAAGGCTCAGTTTCCCCAGCCTTAAAATGGGGACAATATTACCTTCTTCCCAGGGTTGTCCTATAGCAGAAGATAGCATTATAGGAAGTACTATAGAAATATGGAGTGTTGTCTCAGTATGAAATATTCCAGTAGGTACTTCATTCTTTTTGATGCCTTGTCTCTGGATCCTGGTTAATACAACAAAGAAAGACTTTCTCAGAGGAAACACTAAACTCTCATTTACGCCTTATAGTTTGGTCTAGAAAGGAAGCCTTTTCTCTACCTCTAACAAATTAAGGGCAGTATTTGTAGATTTTCTGTTTGTGTAGATCCAAAGAACATGGCTTTCCCACAAGTAAATCTTTAAAAGTTGGAAGGTTGCCAAAACAGGAGCCAAACACCACATCTGTACCCACTTTTCTCTGTGGTTTGCCTGAACTCCCTGCTGTTACTATCCCATAGCTGGTAGATTGATTCTTCTTCCTCCTCCCCCCAAAATGCACATATGTGTGAGTGTGTGTGTGTACGTGTGTGTGCACATGTTTATATGTGTGTTGTGCATATGCATATGTGTATATATACATATATACATATGCACACACATATATATACATACACACATATATGTATATACATATAAGCACGTATATACATATGCATGCATACATATATACATATAAAATCCCTTCTCTAGATTATATCCTCTAAGTACAAAGAGGTTTCTGTAGTGAAACACTTCAAAGATAAGGAGCGATAACAAAGACAGAAACCATAGAGTTTATTTTGAATTCTGTTCGAATCCAGCCTTACCTACAAACTGATCACATGTCTGCTCCAAATTAATCTCTGACATACAAATGTATATAAAAGAAATATGACAAAAGAAAGTTAAATCTTGAGGCTGTTGGATGGAGGAAGCATTTAATCAAATGTGGAAAGAATAATAGGTCACAGAAATAAATGACTGTGTTTTATTGTCATATAGCCTGATATCTACCTCCTTAAGGAATTATCAGAATATTTAATTTCTGAATAAATGTGTTTAGGAATGGGCTTTAAAATAAAATAAATCCTGGGAAGAATTTTAAATTTTTAAGGAAGAGAATATGGCCGTGCTTTCTAGAAGAATGTGATATGAGAAGAAAACTCCTACCCATCTTTTAAAACTCAATTCAAATGCCAGCTCTGTGACAAAACTTTCACTGATCTGAGTTAGTAATGTCCTTCCTCCACTCAGACATCATAGCATTTTTAAAAAATTGTCATCATTCTCTCTCTGTCTCTGTGTCTGATCTCCAGTCTATCCCTAAACTCTCGATGCTTTCCATTTGTCTACAATATGTTTAGATCTCTCCTTTTAAATAATAACTTCCCTCTTGACCTTGCCTTCTTCTTTAGCAATAATTCTATATTTCTCCACCCTGTTGAAAAATGTGTCTACATTTGATTCCCCTACTTCCTCCCATCATAGGATTATACGACAATAGTGTAGACAAGCTTTGAGCTACACCCTACAAGTAGCAATCCCATGGAAGAGAGTGTGGGTATGTGTTGCCAGGTGAGAGCAATACCTCCAGGTGCATTCAGAAATATACCACACCCCAACCTTACCTTATTAATTCTTTAACATCAGGTTCAAAAGCAACCAAGGAATGTGTTACAAAACCACCTCATAAACTAAGGTAAGTGTAGAAACTGTCTTATCAGTTAATTAATTCCAAGCCCTAACCTTGGTATATAAAAACCAAAGAAGCCTATTTTCTCATAAGTTTTCTCTTCTCTCTCAGCCTCAAACTGTGGTCTGAAAAGCTTAGACCAACATCATTGTTGAGCGATAGATAGATAGATAGATAGATAGATAGATAGATAGATAGATATAGATAGATACATAGATACATAGACAGACAGACACATTATACATACACATACATATGTAAACATATATATATATATACTTTGTTAATAATAACAAATAATGCAAAGACATAAATGAATATTTTACAACATATTAGCTGTGAGAAAGGTCACCACCGTACTCACTTCAAAACATTGGCTACAACTGCTGATTCCTTCAGAATGCAAGGATCCACATTCCTACAGTTTGGTTCTCTGGTTGGCAGTTTCAGCCCCTCAGGATTCTCCTCAGTTTGGTCCTCAGGAGCTAAACTCAAGTGTTTCAAAATGTCTTTTTAGACTGTGTCAGGTCTCCCTAACTCTTACATGTAACGTGTCACTGGAGTAGCCTTATAGAAGTGTGTGTGTGTGTGTGTGTGTGTGTGTGTATGTGGTGTGTGTGTGTATGTGTGTGTGGTATGTGTATGTGGTGTGTGGTGTGTGTGTGTGGTGTGTGTGTGTGTGTGGTGTGTATGTGGCGTGTGTGTATGTGGTATGTGTGTGTGTCTGGGTGTGTGGTGTGGAAACCTAGAATCCATGAATCTAATTCTTTTATTTCTTCCTTCTTGCCCCCTCAAATTCTGCTCACAATTTATTAGCAAAGTTATCAGCACCAAAGAATGATCCTTTGTACTTATACTAATTATAACACTTATAATAATTCCATTTTCTACAGCACCTTAGAGTGTGTACATTCTTTTCCTTATAACCCTCTCAGATAAGTAGTACAATTTGGTGCTTTTGATTGATTATGCCTATTTTATAGGTGAAGAGCCCAAGGCTCTGAGAGATTACATAACTGTCCCATCACCACTCAGCCATTAAGTGGCTGACACAGGATTTGAACCTGTTTCCTGACCCCTGGGTCTAACATGCTATCCACAATGCCACTCCAAAACAGAATTCTATAAAGATACATCTAAAGGCAGGGATCTAAACATTGGAAAGCAGGAGAGAATGGTGGGAACTGTACTGTATGGGCTGACATCTGCATGGTGCCTGTTTGCTTCATCATTCTGCGTCTGCAAGGGATTGTGGCTGCTGCCAGGCAGTCAGAACTGCAATCATCCATCAAAGAGCTGACTGGGAAATTGAGGCTGATCTCCATCGTGCCCTTTTGTCCATGACTATGCACTCACATGAATGTTTCCTTCTGTAAACCTGAGGACAGGTAATAAATAGTAATAATAATAATGAATTCTTAACATTTATGTAGTGCCTTACAGAAATGATTTCATCTGATTCTCACCAACAACCCTATGAGGCAAGTAATATGATTATTCTCATCCTCATTTTGACGGAGAAACTGAGACTTATAAGGATGAAATTCTTGGCCAACGACAAACAGCTTATTAGTGAAAGTACCAGGAGCAGAATCCAGGCTGTCTGGCTCTGGATATAGATATGAAGTGCTATGATAGCACAATATGATATTATGATGTTATGGGGCAGTTAGGTGGTGCAGTGGAGAGAATGCCAGGCCTGAAGTCAGGAAGACTTGTCTTCCTAAGGTCAAATCTGGCCTCAGACACTTACTAGCTCTGTGACCCCTTGGCAAGGCCCTTAACCCTGTTTGCCTCAATTTCTTCGTCTGTTAAGTGAGCTGGAGAAGAAAATGGCAAACCACTCTTTGCCAAGAATACTTCAAATGGGTTCGTGAAGACTTGGACACAACTGAAAGAACTGAACAAAACAACAACAATTACTCATTCCACTTCTCCATTTGACTTGCAACCCTGTCTCTTATTATTTGTCCCCATTATGATCCCTAATCCCTCCACTCCTTGGTTCCTTCCCATTCCATCATCCCATCACTGTTGGTACTCTCATGTCTTCCCCATCTTGACCGCTTGGTAAACCACTGTCCTCTTGAGTCTTTTTCTTCCTATTCTATAACTAATCTTGCCCTGCCAAACCTCAGCCTTCAATTACTTCTGCCATTCCCTGCCATTAATTCTATTCATGTCCTGCTCCATGAGGATGGAAAAAAAATCACAAAACCACTTTGATTCGGTCCACTATAAATTTACGTTACGTGTAATCTCAACTGGGCCCTCACTGCAGCAAGGCAATAATTTTTATACCTTCCTAATTAACTCACTATCCCATATGCCACAGTTGATCTTCCAAAACTTTTCATCTCTCCTTAAACCTGCTATGGCTCCCTTTCCTCCCATCTTCTCAGCTAAGAATCGTGATTCATATTTTGCTGAAAAAAATTGAGGCCATTGACCAAGAGTTCCTTCTTTTCTCTCTTTCCCATCTCATATCATCCAAATGCCTTGTGAGTATTCTCATCCTCACCCTTGTCTCACACGATGAGGTGGCATTTCTCCTTACCTGGGAAAATCCCTCTACATGCCCAAGTGATACCATTCTATCCCATCTTCTTCAGCAGATTGCTTCCTCTCTTATCCCCACTCTCTCATTTATCTTCAGTCTCTCTCTACCTACTGACCACTTTCCTACTGACTACAAACATAACTATATCTCCCCCATTATTGAAAATTTTCCCCTGATCTGTCCATCTCTACCACCATCCCATATCTCACTTCCCTTTGATCTCACTAAACAAACCCCACACCCATAAAAGGAACTATAGTGGTTTCCTATTATCTCCAGGATCAAATATAAAATTATCTGTTTCTCATGCAAAGCCCTTCACAACCTGGTTCTTCTCTACCTTTACGGTCTTCTTACACCTTTCTCCTCCCATAGACTCAGAGATCCAATGACAATTGGCCTCCTTTGCCTCCTATAAGACATTCCATCTCCCAATTACTAGCATTTTCTCTGACTCTCATTTCCAGAATGTTCTCCCTTCTCATCTCCACCTCCTGACTTCCCTGGCCTCCTTCGAGTTCTAGCAAAAATCCCACCTTCTACAAGAATCTTTCCCCAGTACCTCTTAATGCTAGTGCCTTCCATTGGTTGATTATCTCCAGTTTATCCTGCATATCTCATGTTTGTACACAAGCGTTTTCATGTTGTCTCCCTGACTAGACTGTGACTTCTTGAGAGCAAGGACTGATTTTTGCTTTTTTGTGTGTCAACACTTAGCACAGTGCCAGGTACATAGTAGATGCTTGATAAATGCTTACTGATTGACTAGGTCAATATGAAACATTTCCTGATAAGGTCTATTATAAGTTGGAGTTAGAAAATTATCTTATTGTTCTGCAAATGTGATGGTATGTAGTAAAATCATTGATTTTTTAAAAATATTTCCTGAGAAGCTGCTGGGTAGCATTGTAAATGGAAGGTAAAGATGTGGCTCAAAGTGAGGAAGGAAGACGGAAATAGATGCCCTTTCAGGACCCTTTCTAGCAGAACTGGCCTTGCTTATAGATGAAGTCAGTGGCCACTTGCCCAGTGTGAATTCAAGGACACTTGGAAGGGTCTCCTGCCCCATGTATCACCTGCTGTCTTGAGACCTGAAATACTTTTTTCTGAGTGACACAATCTTTCCTTCTATCTTTAGAGCTTAAGATGTGATGTGCAAATACTCAAGTAAGAAGCTATACAGTAACTTAAATCCTCTCTAAGGTTCAAATGAATGTAATAAAATGCTTCCCCAGAAAGCAAGATTTGTTTGCTTTTTGCTTTTGGTTTTGTTTTTTTTTTTACATCGAAGAAGGCCTTGAAGGCATATGAAAAGAATGAGGATAGTGGAGAATGGACCAGAGTAATGGACAGGAGCCCCAGGAGATTACCCTTGTTGACTTCAAGGGATTCTTCTGACCACTCAAGTGGGTTTGCTGTCCTCTTGAAGAAGAATGTGGGACAAAGCACAAGGCAGTAGAGGAAGGCAGTGCCTGTGCACCTTCCAACCCCAGCTTAGCATCTCCACCTTATTATGTACCATACCTCTTATGTAGCATACCACTCTGTGGTCCAGACAAACTAGCCGCCTTCCTGTCCTCACACAAGATACTCCACCTCCTTTGCACACACTGATACCCATGCCAAGAAAGCATTTTATCTTTACTTTTGCCTCTTAGAACCCTTTGTTTCCTTGAAAGATTAGTTCAAGTGTCACTATCTGTAAAAAGGAAGGAAGGCAGTGAGGAAGTGAGAGAGGGAGGAAGGAAGGAAGGGAGAGGGGAAGGAAGGAAGGAAGGGAGAGGAGAAGGAAGGAAGGAAGGAAGGAAGGAAGGAAGGAAGGAAGGAAGGAAGGAAGGAAGGAAACAAGCAGTTCTTCAGGCCTACTCTGTGATAGGCACTGTGCTAAGTGTTTGCAAATATAATCTCATTTGATCCTCACAACAGATCTGAGAGATATATGCCATTATTATCCCCATTTTACAGTTGAGGAAAACTGAAATAGAG
>JAQQSZ010015013.1:0-11381 GCA_028646595.1 Phalanger gymnotis
AAAAAAAAATTGTAGCTTCATCTCTTCCAGGAATTATAGCTTAATTATTGTCAAAGGTGTTTTTTTTTTCTTTTAGGCTTTGTGTATACTTGCTTTGAAATAATGTTGTCCTTCTGAGTTTCTATCTTAAACTTCATTGCCACTATAATAGCTTCTTTTGGTGGGATTATTTTTCTGTTGCTCCTTCTAGTCTAAGACCATATCATCCAGCTTCTATATTCTTTTGCTTCAGTGGCAGAATCGTAGGTTCTCATTTTGTATGGGTTTGCTACACTGGTTATTCTTTTTTCAGACTGGAGAGATGCTGGAAATGAGACCCTGTTTTGTGCAGGACACCTTGGATATATTACCTCCTGCCATTCTGCTATCTTGATATGTGACTTTCATTGAAAATATATCGAAGAGAATATGCTGAGCTGTATTGAGTGAAAATTCCTCACTGGGTGGTCTGTATACTAATAAAGTTACAGTTCTACTGGAGGACAAAGACAGAGAGACAGAGACAGACAGACACACACACACAGAAAGAGAGAGAGAGAGAGAGAGAGAGAGAGAGAGAGAGAGAGAGATTGAGAGACTAGTTACTAGGCAGAGGCAATCAAGGATATGATCAACATGTTGGACTCAGTTTTTAATTTAGATATTCAATCATTCAATCACATTAGTTTAGGGAACTCTCAGTAAGGAAGCTCCCTCTGCCCATACAGTTTGCCAATTGTTTTGCAACTTATAATATAAAGAAATACTAGAGGCACTGAGAGGTTAAATGATTTTCCAAGGTAGGGTCACATTGGCAGCATCAGAAAATGGACCTGAATGCAAATCTTCCCCTGGATCTCTGAATAATACTGGTAATATATATTACCTTTCTTTCAGGCAAAATGATGACTAATAAATACTTTTATTTCCTTCTACATTTTTATATTTTTTTATAGACTGGCTTACAGATGTAAGTTTTTAAAGCCTTTGTAGAAACATAAAAGTTAATAAAATAAATACAACCTTTTCTTTGAGTTAGTCAGGCAAAGAAACAAGTTTAAATACCAAAATATATTCTGGTGAAGTAAATGAACACTCAGTCCCTTAAAGTTGAATGCCTTTATTCCCTTGTACCTAAGAAGGCTTCTGAACTTTTGACTTGTGCTACTAATATTTCTTTTTTTACATTTAGTATGTAATAAGAAATAAATCCATACAAAGAAATTATGGGATATGATCACTTACATCAATGTGGCAGAGAGAAAACAGTGATGTTGAAAAAAATTAATGAAATAATAATTGAAATAAATATTACTCTATAAGTTTTATAAACCATTTTCCATCCAATATCTTGTTTGAAGAAAATAACCTTATGAAGCAGGTATAGGTGTTACTATTCTCATTTGACATATTGGGATACTGAGGCTCCAAGAAGTTGTTTCTTTTCCATGGTGCTACAACCATTTAGTTTCAGTATTAGGATTTGTATCTTGGTTTTGATATCAATTTTCCACTACAACATGGAGAAACAACTATAGTTCTTTTGTTCATATTTTGTCCTAGTATATATTTTAATCCAAATGGTACTTATCTATATTCAAATTAGAGAGAATATTTATGTTAATTCAACATAAGATGCTCTTAGAGAGGAAGAGAGAGAAACAGAGAGAGAAGAAGAAGAGAGAGAGAAAGAGGTGGAGGGAGGGAGTGAGAGAGACACTATTGCAACAAGATGGCTTCCTATTACTGTGTTGAGAAAATGCCAAGATATGGCACTTTGCAAAATAAATTACATTGTCATAGCAACGAAAAGATGTGACAACCCATTAGCTGAATTATCCCACTTTTTGAAAATGCAGAATTTTTACTTACAATATATTTGAGTTATTTCTACATCAGCCGTTCTGTTCATTTTCTATATGTAAAATACAATAGCACCATGAAGCATTATTTCAATGTTTTCTTTTTAAAAGTCTATGTAATGATTAAGATAAAATTCATCACATTTAAGTCAACTCAATTCAACAAATATCTATTCTTCACCTACTTTTTTCTAGGGACTGAAGGGGATCAAAATTTGATTAAGTCATTTCCTACTTATGCTTATAGAGCTTATAGTCTACTAGGAAAGATGAACTAAAATATGGAAGTAAGATAAGAGAGCTACAAAGTACTGTGGGTGTTCAGAACAGGAATATAATACTTCTGACTAGTGAGATAAGTGAAAGTTTCATGGTGAGATCATATGTGTAATGATCTGTGACAGACTAAAAATAGAATGCCAGAGTTGATGAAAGAAGGAAGAGTGTAATCATAGTCAAAGTGGTACATCCCCAGTACATCTGGGGAACAATAATGTGACTGAAGGGTATAGGTATGAGATTACTTTGGGAAACTAATTGGGCAAGAATTTAAAAAAAAAAAAAAAAACCTTGGAGTTTACATATGAGCAGCTAAACCTTGAATGATTTTGTTGGTTTTCTTATTGTTTTTGTTTTGTTTTGTTTTGTTTTGTTAGCCAGAGATATCATGACGAGATATGCGCAGAAGTAATGGGTTAGTAGCTTGCTGTGCCAACAGTATACTGATCCATATTATCATCCTACTTTATGTATTCACCTATAGATGTTTTCAAACTTTATTTTTTTAATGATATGAACTAAATAAAATATGTTCTCTAAGAATCTAAGTACTTTGTGGGCAATAATTTTAATTGGTAGATAGTATTTTTTTTTTCATAATCACCTGACCTGCCCAAAGATTACTCAAATCTGAGTTGTATTAAACATAAAGATGAGGAGAACAATATGCTAATAGAAAATATATAAGCATATATTAAGCACTACTATTGTCTAAGCATTGTTCTAGGCATGGGGGTTACAAAATAAAGATCAAACAATCCTTGCTCTTAAAGATCTTTTATTATAAGGGGAAAATGCAATTTGGATATACAAATTTTGGAGTCTTTTGCATAGAAATTATAACTAAACTCATGTAAGCTGATTTGATTACCAAATAAGAGAGCATAAAAAAGAAGAGTGAAAAAATATTGGGAGGGGGGTGGTTAGGTGGCGCAGTGAGTAGAGCACTGGCCCTGAAGTCAGGAGGACCTAAGTTCAAATCCAGTCTTAGACACTTGACACACATACTAGCTGTGTGACCTTGGGCAAGTCACTTAACCTCAATTGCCCTGCCTTCCCCCTTGCAAAAAAGAAAACAGAGCCTTGGATGAAAATATAATTAAGGATGTGATATGGATTGTGAATCAGCAAAGGAAATTGAAATGGAGTGGTCAGACAGATAGAAAGAGAACCAAGAGAGAACACTATCACAAAAACCCAGAATATTGCAGGAGTTATTTATCAAATAATTGTTTTTTTTAAATGTAACTCTGTATCCACTTGGGGTGATGAGTGATCTGAAGGATGGCCCTATGACCATGCTGTGCTGTGTACGTGTAAGGAAATGCAACTCTTGATTCGCTCAGAAAATGTTGGGGCTGTGATGCTGTAATTCTGTAAGAGGGGGGAAAGATTTCTTCAGCTGGCTGGAAAAATTCTAGAGAGGTGTTTTTTTAAAAAGAATGTCATAACTAGGCCTTTAAAATATTGACTATTTATGCATTATTTTACTGGACCTGGTCTCTTTCAAGTCTCATAATTGTTAAATGATTTAGTATATAACCTGATCACAGTCTTACTTCAGATTTTTCAATGCTTATCATTCATCATATATAGGAAATGAGTACAGTTTCAGAGAACTGGTTTGCTTGAAAAACTTTAATAGCTTCTGAGTATAATATATATGTATATGTATATATATATATATATATATATATATAATGTACGTGTGTGTGCGTGTGTGTGTATTATATATATATTTGAACTTTCTAAACAAAGGTATTAAATAGTCTTAAAAATCAAGTGTTCCCACAGAGGTATCCACTGAGACATCTGATATGGAGGTGGTCAGCTGATGCCGCCTGAGGCAGAGGAAGCAACTGTTGGATATCCATGCTAGGCTGGGTTGGCTGGATTGTATCTCTCCCCCAACATCCCCCAACACTCATAAAAGTATTCCCTTACTCTTCCCCAATAAAGGAGCTATGCTACTAAAAAAAAAAAATAGGTGTTAATCCTCTTCAGAGTTTCAGTCAAGTTTTCTTTTTTCCCAACTTTCACAGGAATCTTCATCTAACCCTTCCAATTTTTCTTAAATGTTAATGCAATACAATTTAAATAGTTAGATGAAACCCTTTGGGACATTACTATGACTTCAATTTGCTCTCTGTGTAATCTGAGTTATCAGGTCATTGAAAAATGTAAATGTACCAGCTGAAGAATTCTGTAAGGAGATTGATTAAAAACAGTTTTGAGTATCTATACAGAGTAACTGAAAAAAAAAATAACAGTATAAACTTTATAAAATTTAACTGTACTATGATTTCTGGGAAACCCAGTATGATTATGCAGGTGAGATCGGAGCTGTCCACTGAATATTCAGGTTATATCCTGTTGCTGATACATGTCCCATGTAAACATTTTTTTTTCTCTAATTTACATGCATTTTCTTATTTAAGACTAATATCGATAGACCTCACAGGCCTAGAACACAAGGAGTAGAATGAAAAATTCCAACTTATTTGCTTAGTACAAAAAAGCCATCCTGGATCGTTCAGCACCTAAGGAAAATTCTCTTCAATCCTTGATGCACCAGAGCATACTCACAATTGAGGCAGACAAGTTCAGTGCATTTCTTCTTCTTTAATTGAATTACTCAGTTAAAGTCTTTGACTCTTTATGGCTAGCTTATATGGCAGAACCACCCAGTAGGGATCTAAGAAAAACATCCCCACAAGTGACACATGTTCCATGAGAAGGCTTCCAGTGAATCAGACTAATTGACCACATGATGAGAAAATTCAATTTGCCTGTAATGTGCAGAACTTGCCTCAGTAGCAATTTCTCTTACTCGCTAAATGATAATTAAGCATTAGTATATTTGTAGATGGATGGTTAGTCATATACAATTACCAGATCAAGTGAAACATTTGTATGTGTTTCTGCCTTTTTAAAAGTCTCTAAAAGCATATTTTCCTATATGACATTCTCTCTGTGTATAACATTAGTAGTATATGGTCCCAGAAAAATAAAACTTTCTCTGAAAATTAAATTAATCATAAAATACAAAAATATTGGTCCTTCAACACAGCTAATAGAAGTAATTTTCTATATTGTTATGTTGATGAGAAAATTCATGGTTAATGAAGAATACACAATTAAGTGTTCATTCTCCTAGTAATGTCTTTGATAGATACTGTGATTTAAATGCTACCCTGGCTTAAACATACATTATTTCATTATCTGGAGGATTTATAACCTGATATATAATATGAGGCACTTACTGTTACAGAAATGCATCCAACTAGTTTTTCATGTCAAATTGATTTTTTTTTTTGCTCTTTACAATTACAACATTAAGAAACAAAGAAAATGAGTGTATGCCTTTTTGATGATGTGCTCAGAAGGACATGGTAAAAACTTGATTGTCATGATTTTACAGTTCTAGCTATGCTCTGAAAATAACCAAAAGTAGAAAATTACTGAGTATCTAATTTAAAGAACAAATCCTTATTTCTTAAGGATAGTCTCATTTAGGGTACCAGCACTTAATGTGGACTTCAGTTTAATGACATCATTACCTATCATTACCAGAAAATCAGCTCTTTCACACTTTAATAGTATTCTGATTATGATATCATATATCAATACAATGATCCAGAGGAGCTGGGCTTGTTTCACGGTGTAGTTAAGTTAATACATAGACACAATTGTGTTTCGAAGAGCTAAGGCTCAATTTTCTAAGTGATTTTTCCCATCCCTATTCTTTCACTATATGCAGGTAACCCAAGGACCCATAGAGAGTTACATAATATGTATATTGGCACATTTTTAAAGTTAGTAGACATCTTGTCAATGATAACTTAGGAAAAAGGAGTGGCACAAAAGGTCACTACATGATGGCAAAACAAAACAAACATGACAGACATAAGCCATCGTTGCTCCACAAATATTTAAAGAAGCTAAGAAAAGCCCCCTGTGCATCGGTTCCTCTACAGAGGATTTAGAGAGACACAGAAAAATTGGAACACAATGAAGGGTTGGCAACATCTATCAGTTAAGGGAATACATGAATTGATGAGAGAGATGTTGGATCCATCCAAATAGTTCCACTACAATGCTGTTCCTGGGAGTTTTGCAAAGCTTTTAAATAACTTAAATCAAATTTTTCACTTCACTAAATATTAATAATATAGATAGTCTTTAAAGTACTTTAAAGTGCTTTAGTGCTTTAAAGAAAAGCACTTTTGAAATATTATTTCATTTTATTCCTATAAAAACCCTGTGAAGTAGGTGTTATTACTATTATCATTTTACAGATAAAGAAATTGAGGGACCTCATTGTTCAATGAATTGTCCAGAATCACATAGCTAGCAAATCATGGAGGTTGAATTTGAACTCAGATATTCCTGACCCTAGGTTCAGTGCTTTGCTGGAGTTTCCGGGTTACTAGCATATCATAGACATAATACCACACCTTGTTTTCAAGTGAAGCTATTTCCAGATCTTTCATATGTATTTCATCCTTGATGTAAATATTTCTAAGCTTCATTCATTAACTCTGTCCTATAACAGTTATCTCTCTCCTCCTCTCCTCCCTTTAACATGATTCTAAGACATTCCAAAGAGAAGAAAATGTTCATTAGAAAAATTTTTGTCTGATAGAATTATATAGGGGGAATCTGGATATGACACTAAGTGAAAAGGCTGGCATCAAGGAATATTTTTTCTATTTGTACTACTGTAAACAGACTCCTTAGTCCATGGTCACACTCCGTGTTTTTAAATCTTTGGTGTAAAATTAAGTTGAAGTCCAACTACCCATGAAATATATCTGTTAAACTAGAAATGAACTCTTTCCAATTCTCATTCCTTTGAGAAATATATTCTTACAAGTTATTTGCTTTTTTCTACTTGGTTGAGTCTTGGACCTATCTTGTTGCATTGCATACCTGGGCAGTCAGAATCTTATCACCTTCTTAAAGGCCTTCTTTCATAATTTCCATTTCATAAGTAGAATTAATTCTCTGCCTACTGACTACTTGAGTACATAGAGATGAAAACTTCTGATAAAATAACATAGAAAAACTATATGAGAAAGGAAAATATTTATGGTGATTAAGATAGATCTTTTGGGTCAAATTTACATTGACTTTTTTGCCAAGGAGAATGAGGGGTGTGTATGTGTGCATGCATGTGTGTAACATGTAAATTATTAATTTTTAAAGCTTCTACTAGAAGCTCAAACCTCAGAGGGCACCATGTCCCAGTGTGACCATTAGTTTTAACTCTATTCAAGAATTCAGAGAAGGAATCAGGGATGGTTGGACAAGGAGCAAAATGGCACAAGGACTGAGCTTGAAAAAAGACAAGGGAACAGTCAGGGAATTGAAAGTGGGAAATAATTCAGTGTAGTCTTACATAAGTAACCTAAATTTTGCAAGCATGTTTCCTCAACTGTAAAGTGAGAGGTTTGGACTAGTTGATATCTAAGGGGGATTTCTAAGATTCTTCATTGCTCTAAGGTTCTGTTTCTTCATTTTAAAAAATCCCTGAAATATTGAATCAGGATATTCTATTTTCCATGTTACTTTCTCCTTAACTTTTTTTCCCTTTAAAGAAGCTGCTAGGTGGTGCAATGCATTGCATCTTGGGGCTAGAATCAGGAAATTTGAGTTCAAATACAATATTAGCTTAGCTAATATTTCTTAGCTGTGTGACCTTAGGTAAGTCATTTAACCATTATTGGCTTCAGTTTCCTCAACTGTAAAGTTAAGAAAAAATAACACCTACCCCAGGGTTGTTGTAATGATCAAATGAAATAATATCTGTAATGTGCTTAGCACAGTGTTGGAACATACAAGGTGCCATATAAATGCTCATTAATGTCCTTCCTTCATTCCTACCTTCTTTCTTTTGACTTTTTCATTGGGGAAGTCCTTATGTGATGGCTTACACTTTGGTTTAGGGGAAATACTATCAAGATTGAATGACATAATGTATGAGTCATATTTTTGCTTCACAATTGCTTTTCATATGTTGTTGTAGTCAATGGATTGAGAGCTTTGAAAATAAAAAAAAACAAATATTTAGGTCAAATAACACCACATATTTACCTCATGGGGACAATGGATACTGAAAATTGTTCTGACTGCTTTTAGTGTCTTCTACTGGACCTGGAAGCTCTAGATTTTGACTGCAATGTTCCTGGGAGATTCTGTTTGTGGATTCCTTTCAGTAGGTGATGAGTGGATTCTTTCAATTTCTACTTTGCCCTCTGGTTCTAGAACAGTCAGTAGCTTCCACTTGCTCCATTCTTAGTTTTAAGGAACTATTTTCTTCAGTGAGCTTTTGGGACCTCCTTTTCCATTTGGCCAATTCTGATTTTTAAGGCATTCTTCTCATCAATTTTTTGGACTACTTTTACCATTTGGTCCAGTCTGTCTTTAAGGTATTATTTTCTTCAGTATTTTTGAGGTCTCCTTTACCCAGCTGTTGACTCTTTTTTATGGTTTTCTTTCATCACTGACATTTCTCTTCCCATTTTTTCCCTCTACTTCTCTTACTTGCTTTTTCAAATCCTTTTTGAGCTCTTCCATGGCCTGAGATCAATTCATATTTTTCTTGGAGGCTTTGGATGTAGGAGCTTTGACTTTGTTCTCTTCTTCTTAATGTGTGTTTTTATTAGGCCTGCACAATTGTGTTCCTTTTGTGGCCCAGCAAAAGATTTCAGGTGGCCTGTGAAAAATGTAGGGGTGCCACTGTGCACTCTCCTGTTCATAACATGACCTTAAGCAGTCAACCATCATCAGTCTGTCTCTAGTCTAACCTACCTGTGGCCCCAAGAAGTTTACAAATTGTGCGGTTCTGGTTCTGATGTTTCTTGTCATGATAGTTTCTATATTCAAAGGTTTGGGTTTTTCCCATTGTTTGCTCATTTTCCTAGCCTATCACTTGACTTTTTGACTGTTTGTTAAGGTAGGACTCTAATTTCAGGGTGAAGGGTGAACTGTCCCAAGATTTAGGGGTTTGGTATATCTCTTTTCGGGGATACTTCTAGGGACCTGTAAGTTTTCAGTTCTTCCAAGGTGTTATGATCAAAGAAGAGGTGTTTACTCCTCTCCTGTCCTGTGCTCCTTTCTGTGAGAGACCAGAAGCACCCCCTTTCTACCCTGGAACTGTGAGGAGGGTCCCTCATCCACTATGACAACAATCTCTGCTATGCTAGTGCTCCTCTTTGCCCCAAGACTGCCACTCAGTACTGCAACGTGGATCCAAGTATGGGCAAAGCAACAGAGTCCTGCTCCCCTGCTAGCAAAAATACCTCTGTAATTTCCTTCTGACCAGTTGTTGTGCCCCTTATCATCTGTAGGCTGAGAGCTTCAGAAAGCAGCTGTTGCCTTTGTCACTGCTGATTCAGTCACTATCAAGGCCTGATTCTGGTTGGCTGGGGCAGGGGCTGTCCTGTTGCAGTCTGTGATGGACTGTGTTACACTCCCCGCCAGATGCAATAGATCTTTTCTGCTGACCTAAGATGGCTTTGGCCTCTGTGGCCTGAGAGATCCGGAAAACACCACTGCTGCCAGTAATTTAGTCATCTGGAAGCCTACTCCCGGTTTGCTGGACCTGGACGACATTGGCATGACCTGTGCTTGACTGCAGTCCTTTCTCACCCTGGTGCAACAGACCTTTCCTGCCAACCTTCCGAATTATCTTGGACTGGAAACTTTTTTCACCCTTTTTGTGGGTTCTGCTGATCTAGAATTTGTTTGGAATCATTTTTAAAGGTTTTTTGGACGGGTTTGGGGGAGAGCTCATATGAGTCCCTGTCTTTACTCCATCATCTTGGCTCTGCCATCAGTATTTCTAATTTTTAAGGAGTTCATTTCTTCAAGATGTTTTGTGCTGCTTTTGCCATTTGGCCAACTCTGATTTTAAGAAGTTATTTTCTTCAGTATTTAGGTGCCTCCTTTAACAAGCTATTCATTCTCCTTTAATAATTTTCTCATGTAGCTCTAATTTTCCCCATTTTCCTACCATTCATTTTAGTTTTTAAATCACTTTTACTCTTTTTCTTTAGTGCTTCTAGGAAGTCTTATCATGATTGTGTCCGATCTGCATTTTTCTTTTAGATTTTGCTTGTGGATATTTTCAAGTCACTTTCTTCTAAGTTTGCATCTTAAAGTTCCCTGTCACCAAAGAAATTTTTAATGGTCAAGTTCTTTTTTTGTTATTATTCTTTTCTCATTTTCATCCTTTTTCTTAACTTTATGTTAGAGTTGGGCCCTGCTCATTTCTATAAAGGAATGGTCGACCTGAGCTTCTGTAGCTCTATCTGGATGCCTGTTAGTTTTCAGTGGTATGATCTAGGGAGAGTTCTGATCACTGATTTCATGGTCTGCACTCTAATCCATACCCAGATGGTACACAACTGAAAATGCTCCTTCTATTGGAACAGAGTAATACACTATGGAACTTCCAAATTTCACCAAATCCTTCACCCAGTACCAACAAAGGGCTCCTCTGGAATTCTTTCTGCTCAGGTGTTTAGTCCCCTTACTGTCCCGTGCATTGGGCCTGCTCATTGTCCCTGTTGATGTTGCTGCTGCTGTCACCTCCAAGGCCAACAGTTGTGTCCACTTCTACCAATCCCAATTAGGAGTTTCCTGACTTACCTTCACCCCAGTGTCCACAGACCTCTTTATGACTTTCTAAGCTGCCTTGGCAAAATGACTTGATATAACTTTTTTGTTGTCTCTTCCATTCAGAATTGTATCTGGAATTTTCTAGGGTCATGTAGAGAGGTTTTGAGGAAAATTGGTAGTTGTAACACTTCACTCCACCATCTTGACACCACCCCCATAAGGAGACTCTTCTAAAGCATAGTAGATAGTGCATAAAAAGTCACTGAGATGGGAGCCTGCAGTTTGAAATAAAGAAATGGTAAATAGCCTGGTTTCACTAAAATATAGAGCAAGAAAGAGGACTAGTTAGAACCATATTTTAAAAAACTTTAAAAATCAGTTAGTCAATAAATACTTATCAAAAGCCTTGTATATGCCAGGGACATGGGGGTGGGGAGAAAAAAGAAAAGAAAAGAGGCAGTTCCTGTTCTTAAGGATCTTACAAGCTAATTGGTAAAGACAATATACATAAAGCTTAAGTTCTTAGCATTGAAAGTTTCTGATTTAATCACTAAGAAACCATATACATATATATATACACATATACATATATATATATGCATCAGTAATATTTATTTGGCAGCAATTCAAAGGAAG
>JAQQSZ010015014.1:0-11381 GCA_028646595.1 Phalanger gymnotis
AGTGTATTTCATTGAGTCTTACTAAGTGCTAAGCCCCAGGCCCAAACCCCTATTAGATGTAAAACCTATGTGGGTGTGGATTGGCAACTAAGGAGGGGCCCAAGGTGGGGCTAAGTCCAGGGAGGGCCTAGTTTACACGTCTGGGACAGCAGAGGCTCTTAGACCAAGTGGGATGTTGGTAACTATGAATTGTATTGGGTCTGTCTGTTTGTAATTTGTTTAAGGGCTCTTGAGATGGTGTTGATGAGGAGACTCTAGGCAGCCGTAGCTAAGGAGCCCTCCAGCTTGTAAACCCGTATGCTGAGACTTTGTTGAACTCTGGTAACTATGTATTGGGATTTGAATCAGACAAGGTCTGTCTGTTGATGTTTGTGATTTGTTTGTATTTTGCTCTGAATTTCGGGGTACTGGCTTTTTCCCCTGAACTAAGTGAATTGTATTTGTGTGCTGAAATAAAGTAAGCATGTCAACCCCTTCCCCCTGCTTTCCTTAGGTAAGCAGATCAAAAGAACCTGTGTTTTTGCGGCATGCTGGCAGCTTTCTGAGTGCTGGCTGTGGGTGGATCTTATACCCCCACAGAAGCTGCTAGCCAGATTGCAGAAACACTTGGGCATGTCATTTAAGTTTTCTGAGCCTCGGTTTTACCTATCTGTAATACGGGGACAATCATAATGCTTGAATCACAGGATTGTGGTTGGGCTCAACTGAGATAGTGTAAGACACTGTGCAAATCTTAAAGCATGCTATTAATGTGAGTTATTAATACTCTTGTAAGTTAGCTTACATTTCTCCATCGGTTTATTTTACCATTTTAAGTAGAATTTTTTAATCCTTATCATTTTTGATTGCTCTTCCCTTGTTAGTGGCTTGAGCATCCATATGTGTTACAACTTGGAAACAGCTCATACAGGACATTAGCGCTTGATTTGTCATGTGTCCCAGCCCTCTCCATCTTCTCACAAATGTTACTTTATTAGCCAATGCTCCTTGCTTTCCCTTCTGTTTGTTGATAATCCAATATTTCAAAGACCTCTACTTTGATCCCTCTGGGTATGCACAGATGCAGGTCACAAACCTTGCCTGCCTTTGTAGACAATTCATGAGTTGCTGTGGCCAACCTTTGTGTGAGAAAGCTTTCTATGCTCAGCCAACTCTGCTGATGATTCCGAATTGATCCTGTGTAGGGGTCATTTATGCTCAACTGTTTACACGTTGCCTCCCCAATTAGACTATGAGTTCCTAGAGAGGGACCCTTTTGCCTTTTCTAAGACCCCTGTACTTACATAGTGCCTAAGCACTAGTAGTAGGCAATTGTTTATTGACTGATCCAGACTAATCCTCTGATGACAGTCTATAACTGGACCTATACTCCCATGTTTTTCTACCCTGGAAATTTTTATATGAGCTTGGGCATAACCTTTAGGAGGCCGGGGGTTGTCAAATTTAGGCAAGTCCTAACAAGATGGAAAAGTTGTGAGTATGGGTCCAGGGATAGGATTAGGACCAGACTGGTTGAATTCATACAGGCTTACTGCCTGAGAAGTTAGTCACACCAACTCATGCAGGTAGGGGTTGGGCTCTATAACAGTAGAGAACATACCCACATTGAAACTTAGTCATATGATTGTAAATTTAGAGCAGGATAGGTCCTTAGAGGTCACTGGATTTAACTCCCTAATTTTACAGATGTGGGAATTGAGACATAGCTAGTAACTGTCCCGAGGCAGGATTTGAACCCAGGTGGTCCTGGGCTCATCACCCTATAAGTTTTAGTGTTCTCAGCAACTATTTTATCAAAAGCTTCACCCATTCTTCTCTCCTCTCAGCAATTTGCCTTAACAATCACTTGCAGTTAAGGCTGCAGAGAGCCTTATAACTAACAGCAAAATAACATCTCAAGAGCCTAGGAATAATTCTGTGTACCATTAAATATTATTCCCTTTCTTTGATGGTTGGGGATGATTTCAAACTAAAATACATTTTCCTCTTTCTTCATTGTTTGGTGCTTTTGAATTTTCTGAACTAGTATTACCAGTAAAAGGCTTGTCATGGGAGTTTTATAGAAAATAAGAAGCGACATCTCTTCTTACATGTGAATCTCTTCTTGTGTGTGCATTGTTATCAATTCAGATGAATTAATCGTGATCTCTAAAACCCCTCAAATGCAATTTGGAGCTGGAACAGTATTTTGTAGATAGCAATGAAAGACATTCGTGTGCAAAGGCTAATGATTTTTTAAGTGATTCCTAATCATTTTAATAGACCGAAGAGGTAAACTGTCTGCATTGGCAGCATTTGCTGGGCCGCTTTTGGCAATACCATCTGATTTTTCTATTGTTGCTTTTGTTATTTTGGAAGCTCGGGGTTAATGGCTTTCTTGGGAAGGAAAAATGGAAACATGAAATGAGTGAGATACGAGATAGAATGAGTACACGCTCTTCCTGCCTTCCTTTTCAGTCAGCATTGCTGGAACCAAGACAAGATATGGAATTTGAACAGTTTCACATGGGCCGTGCAGCTGAGGTGACAGGCGCATGGTGGGAAGCCAAGATGTCAAAGATAGGGGGCTCCAGAGGTGTAATGTCAATGCAGCGGAGTGGCTCACGGTGCTAATCCAGCATTTTGCTGGGTGCTCATGCCAAGGGAGAAGAATGTATTAAATCCCTAAAAATAATATGACTAGATCTATGGTGCAAAGTGTACTGCTGGACATCCCATTCAATGATATGATTCCAAAACAGCATAGGATGAGAGATTTTAGAACAGGAAAAGACCTTAGAGAAGACAAGTCCAACCCTTTCATTCAACAAATGAGGAAACCGAAGAATCAAGAGGTTAAGACTTGCCCACTGTTCCACAGCTGGTAAGTGTCTAAGAAGGGATTTGAACTCAGATCCTCCTGACTCCAAGTCTAGCACCTTATCCACATCTGGCTCATGTGAGGGGCAAATAAACAATTAGGCCCTCCACTAAGCAGATACGTGATGTCCGCTGTGTAGTCTGGCCCTTGGTCAAAGGGCTTACGCACACAAAAGTTGCTCAGGCACAGCAAGAACCATGCCAGCAGCAGGATCTTCACGCCCCCTGACCAAGGTTCAGTTTTGTGATTCCCAAATCAGATTCTTCTCATGATGAGAGAACCATTGGTTGAACGCTTTGACTCCCATTCATTTCTTTCATATTTCTGAGAAGTTAGTGAATAATGTGTGTGGTTTCTTGTATCAGATTTCAGAATTTTACTGGGTAGTTAATTGGCACAGTGGGCTGGGCCTGGAGTTGGGAAGACCTGACTTCATAGGTGGCTTTATTAGCTCTCCGACCCTCGGCAAATCACTTAACCTCTGCCTCAGTTTCTTCATATGTAAAATGGACATCATAATAGCACCTGCCTCCTTGGATTTTTGTGAGAATCAAAGGAGATAATATCTTTAAAGTGTTTAGCAAATTTCAAGTTACTATTACTTTACTATATTGCTCCTTTATACATTGAATAGCTTCACAAGGCCAAACAGAGTATTCACTATGTATTTCTGGGTTTTGGGAATGGAAGCCCTTTTATTTATTTATTTACAGATTTGCTTGTGGCATTTGTTGAACCCTCCACAGCCTGCTGTTTGTCTCACTAGGTGCTATAGGTACACATATGACCATATGAGTTACTATCTCTTTGTATTAATTTAATTTGAAGCATGAGTTATGAATTCACTATGCCCTTATATATGTAATTTCCCACTCTGTCGGAGGAGGGATTTGACCCAAATCATAAATCTTTTCTTTCCTCTATAAATGAGAAGGTCGTTTTGGGATGATGTGGGGATAGAAGTAGATGAAGGAAAAAGAAAAACTGAAAATCTTGACCCTGATATACACGTCTAATCCAATGAATAATTTGGATAAAAATTTCAAAGTGTTTCCTAATCAAGAAAGATGGTCTGCAAGGTATATATTCTTGTTCTTAGGAATAAGGAGAAATTCACAAGCAGAACGTCTCTAGATTCAGTTATAAAGGAAGTGACCAGAGCTTAAGGGGGAATTTTTCATCCCACAAAAAGTATCCTCAGATCAACTATTTAAACCAAATTAAAGCTAGGAGTAAGGGCTGAGCTCCAGGGGTGTGTGTCTACAGCAGGTGCTTGGGGATGGGGAGATGAGAAGAAGAGATGTTTGGTAGCTTCCATTATTCATTTTTAAGAGTCTAATCACTTTTTCTAATGAGATTAGTAAGATATCTCAATTATTTATAACTAAGGTCAGTTGTTTTTATCCAGCTGAAGGAGTGCACATGGTGTCAGTACCCTCTCAATTTCTTCTCTCTGGCACCAAGTGGAAGCTGCCCCATCCAAAGTCTAGGTCTGAAAATGGCAATAATCCAATCAAGAGTTAGCGGGCACAGGTTTTCCTCAGCAGCTTGCTGATGCTGCCAGATTCAGAACTCAACAGTGATGAGATATTATCATTTAACTCATTTTCTCCCAATTGGTGCTGAGTGTGCCAAGAATGTAATTTGTGGTGGAAAGTAGAAGAACCAACTAAGGCCTTGGAGTGTACATTTGTAATGGGGGCACAGTATCATTGATAGAGAGGGCAAGACGTCAGTATCATTAAAAAGAGATACCAACAGGTTTGGAGAAGTAGATGTGGAATGCATCAAGGGAGGAGGTTAGGAAAGGAAATGAGTAATCCAATACAAGTTGGGGTATTCCTTAATTTAATACTGTTAAGAAAATAGGGAAAGACCGTCTCCAGTCACAGAAAGGTAAAGAGGGTAGAAGGAACTTGAGTTGGCTAGTCAATGCATTGCATAAATAGCTGAATCACAAATAAGATTAACACTAAAGTGAACTAAAGGAATAAAGAAACAAGGAAAAAATTAAAGTTGAGAAATCTAACGCAAGGACTGAGATGCAACCCAGAAGCTATACCAAGGGTTATTTAAAGCATTATTTTAGATACATCACAAACAAGAGAAGAACAATGGGAAATACTTCCCTGTTAGAAGAGAGAAGGAAACAGCTAATTTAAAGTGGCATAAACATAATAATGCCTCACCTTTTCTTCACAATCTTATCTAGTAAGTAGGGCATGTATTATTACCCCTATTTTACAGATGAGGAAACTGAGACCCAGATATATTAAATGACTTCCCCACAGTTGGTGACGCGTTTGGTTGTTATTAAAGCTTAGCTATCCCTAACATCATATCCAATAGCCTTTGTCCTTCTGCCATTTTGTAAATATGAAAATTAAGGCCCGGAGAGATGAAAGGTCATTTAAGTAGGTTAGTAGCAGAGCCAAGATTCAAACGTGTATTTTCTGATTTTGGATACAGCATGCTTTCACCTGTCCTTCTAGATGGAGCAGTGGATAGAGCACTGGGCTTAGAGTCAGGAAGACCTGCGTTCAAATCCAGCCTCGGACACTTACTAGTGTTTGACACTTGGCAAGCCACTCCTCAGCAATTAAGTGGGAGTAAGGAGAGCACCATTTACTCAGTTCTGAAATGGGGGTAGTAACAGTACCTGCCTTTCTGGGTTGCTGTGAGGGTCCGATAGATAATAAATGCAAAGCGTTTAGCACAGTGGCTGGCACATAGAAGATGCTGCTAATGCTTATTTCCTTCTCTCCTCTTCCCTTACCCCACCTCACAGAAGGAACTGAGTTCTCTAAAGCACCTAATGCAAGGGCACAGAGACACACAAACACAGATACACACACACACGCACACACACACACACACACACACACGCCCCTCCTCCACCTTTGTGCCTGTGACACAATGAGCAATAAACTAGTATAGCTAACACACAAAGAAGGGAATGGTGCAGCGAGGAGGCACCATAGTGCACCAAGTGCAGGGCCTGGAGTCAGGAAGACTCATCTTCCTGAGTTTAATCCAACCTCAGATACTTCCTAGCTGTGTGACCCTGGGAAACTCACTTAACCTTATCTGCCTCAGTTTCCTCATCTGTAAAATGAGCCAGAGAAGGAAATGACAAACCACTCCAATGTCTTTGACAAGAAAACCCCAAATGGGGTTGCAAAGAGTTGGACATGACTGAAAAGCAACTGAACACCAAAAAAAAAAAAAAAAGAATAGGGGTATCTTGGAAAAGGAAAGAATTAGGACAGACCTAGAAGAATTCTGCTTAAGTAGACTGGACATATTCATCTTTGCAGCCACCAGTAACTTGTCTCCTAAGATGCTAAAAGATGTTTTTGAAGACATTGCTGGACCAATATCCATCAGTCTTAAAAACTGAGGATCATTTGGAAGGGGTATGGGTGGCCCAATTCTGGAAAATAGGTAACTTCATACCTATATCCAAAAAGGATGGTAAATTACCTTTGAAATGACGTAGCCATAAGCTTAACTTCGATGCCCTGGGAAACATTTAGGGGAAAAGATCATTCTCCGATCAATTTGCAAATAGCTTGAAGAGTACAAGGAACTAGGTAACCACCAGCAAGATCATTTCCCAAAGAGCGCATCCCGTCAGCCAGGTATAATTTCCCATGACTGAATGGCAGCCCCTGAAGATTGAGGAAAAGAGGGCAATGTAATCTATTTTGACTTTGGTGCTCCTGATGCTATTCCATTTGACACACCCATCAATTCACTAGAAAACTATGATTTGGACTGTTTCAATACCATATTACAGTTGGCCAAGTGGGAGTTCTGAGAGTCCGATGGTAATGAACCATAGCCCTCGGAAGGGAGGAGTGAGAGACAGACAGACAGAGAGGGAGAGGGAGAGGGAGAGGGAGAGGGAGAGGGAGAGGGAGAGGGAGAGGGAGAGGGAGAGGGAGAGGGAGAGAAAGAGAGAGAGAAAAGATTGTATCGAGTGCTATTTGTTCCTCAGCAGTTAATCCCGAGTCCGTTGTTTTTTCAACCTTGTGGTTCTGTGCCCCTGTGCAGGTGCACCTTTCCTGTCCCTTTCTAGCTCGCCTTTAGGTGCTAGGTTTTTGCTGCCCCACTCCTCATCCCTACCTTCCATAGACTAAACTTGGGGGCGGGGATTGTCTTAATTGTTTTTATTTGGATCCTCAGTGCTTAGCCTGGTGCGTTTTGTCGTTCAGGTGTTTCAATCGTGTCCAACTCTTTGTGACCCCATTTGGAGATTTCTTGGCAAAGATACTGGAGTAATTTGCCACTTCCTTCTCTGGCTCATTTTACAGGTGAGGAAACTGAGGCAAACCGGGTTAAGTGACCTGCCCAGGGTTGCCCATCTAGTAAGTGTCTGAGGTCAAATTTGAACTCAGGCCTTCGTGACTCTAGACCCAATACTCTTATTCACTGTGCCACCTAGCTGTCACCTGGCACATAGCAAATATTTAATAAATGCTTTAATCTGTTTCTTTGTTTGATTTTCTATCTAGTATCCTGAATGATGAAAAAAAATCACATTTGTTATTTTTAAGAGACATTTAACTCAGAGGTGTAGGATACGCCAGCTCCATAGAAAATATCCACATTCAGAGAATAGTCACCGGAGGCAGGATCAGAAATGAAGGATTGATGGGGCGTGCTAAACTGCAGAAAAATTAGAAAATGTGGCAGAAGCAACCTCTAGAGCTGGATGGAAAAGTTTGGTGATAAAGCATCAAGCCCGCCCCTACATTGCACCAACAGTGGTGATCCTCTGCTGTGTCCTTGGATGGCCATCAGTAAGTCATGTATTTCGAGTTATTTTCCCCATTGGTGTGGGGTGAGGCCTAAGTCTTTGACTGTCTCATCAGTTCCTTCCGTGCAAAGGTAACTGTAGTTTGGAGAACTAAAATACTGGCCTTGCTAGTATTTTAATCAAAACAACTACTCCAGACATAAGTGTTGTTGCTATTGTTCAGTCATTTCAGTCATGTCCAACTCTTTGTGGCCCGATTTGGGGTTTGCTTGGCAGAGATACTGGAGTGGTTTTCTATTTCCTTCTCCAGCTCATTTTACAGATGAGGAAGCTGAGGAAAAAAAGGATTAAGTGACTTGCCCAGGGTCACACAGCTAATAAATGTCTGAGGGGAGATTTGAACTCAGAGAGATGAATCTTCCTGCCTCTAGACCCAGCTCTCTATCCACCTAGCTGCCACAGACATAGGTACAAAACAAACCCCTGGCCCATTATCAGTACTCTTGTTCACATCTATTTGGTTCAGTCTTGGACACTTTTCACTTAACAACAATCCTTTTTTTTTTTTCTTTCTTTTTGGCTTATGTCCCTACCCACCGTTTTGCCTGAGGATCTCAAATTTGGTTCCTATCTAAATCTCCTCAAAAAAAAAAGGAATAGAGATCTCAGCTGCTGTGATAATGTTCAAACTCATAAAGCATCACATATAAGACAATTTTTTAACTTAACAGAAAACTCAGGACTTAACACCTCATTCCGCATATAGTCAAAATAACTGTCTTTTCCTCTTCGGTGAATCCGTTGTCCCAGAGATCTACCTGTACATCCCACCAGGCTCAGAGACCCAGGGAAGGCACTCTGCCGAAAAATAAAAGAGAAGAAAGAACTCAGAGTTAATAAATAGAGTCAAACAGCACCCCTCCCAGACCTGCACAGTTCACATAAGTCAGTAATTGTCGCTGTTGTTTGTCCTTCATGCTCAAAGAGGACCATAACATTGTGACAGTGATGCCAAGACATGCAAGTGAGTTGGATCTAAATGAGTCAAGTCTCTGCAGACTCACCAGCCTTACTCTCTCCTTCAGAGCCATCTGGGCCCAGTGGCCAGATCTAAATCAGGATGACTGGAGATGGCCCTAGAAAGTCAAGAGTATCAGTGAAGCAAGGCAGGGTTCAGGTTTGTTCTTCTACAGCCTTATACCTGGCTCTTCTTTGACTCTGTCTCCTGCCTGCCCCACCATTACTTTGTTCTTAAACCTAATGCTGATAAACATCAACTGGTAGAAGAGGGAGAGAGTCCAGATGTGAACTTGGTCAGCTCAGCCTCAACTCAACCTCTCCAGTTCAGATCATCTCTTGGTCCAAGAACTAACCTTGATCTAACAACTTCTTCTCTGGCTTGGTCCCAGGACTCCTCTGCTAGTCCTCCATCACTGCTAGCACTACCCTACAATGAGCCAAGGTCCATGGGAATCCAACTTTCTTTTTGTTTCTCCCTCTCCCTTTCCTTCTGTTTCTTCCACTCCCTCATTCCCAGCTCCTGTTTCCGTGTCTTTGTGTCTTTGCTCTCCTTTTCCAAGGCCAAGATGTAGCCCAAGTATATAGGCCTTGAATCGGTCATCTCAAATATAGGTCTATGAAACAACCTAAAACAGATTATGAGTTCACACTTTATCAAAAAGTTACCCTTGTCATTGGTCAATGGGGCCCCAGGACAGCATCTAGGCATATAAAGAATCATGAAATAATATTTCTATTGCCAGTCTCAATAAGGAAATAGACGAGTTGGGGGAAAAATTATAAAGATGATCATAAATTTTGAGGGGAAAGACCCCAGGTCAAAAGTTAAAGGAAATAGAATTTAGCCTGGAAAGAAGAAGGTTGAGGGGAGAGAGAAATTTAATAATGAATTAAATATGTGAAGATTCCTTAAACAGAGATTGGTGACTACCTGCAGCCCTTTTCTTCCATAGTACCTTATTATATAGACTTGTATATGCTAGGTCATGTCACCAGGATGGAGCTGGCCTCATAGATGAATAGAATAGATTGTTCCCCATCTGGTGGGATTTGAAAGATTCCTTATACTCAGAAATATTTTTCTCCAGGCTCGTAACACTACTTGAAATTCTATCACTAGAGATACGTTCCTTTGAGCTAAAGAATTAACATCACTAACCAATTTTTTTGAAAAATAAATAGGTCCAGAAGAGGTAAAGTTTGAGCTGTTATTAACAATATATGCTATGCCATGAGTGCAAAATCCAGTGTCAGGAATAATAATAATCCACATTTCTGTAATACTTGATGATGCCCATTGTCACAAGCCTCAGTGGTAGGTAGGTCACATGATGTGAACCAAGTTTTACATGTAGGGAAACTGAGGCATAAATAAGAAATTTGTTCATGTGGCTACTAAATAAAGGGGCAGAAATCTGAACATGGACCATGGGATTGAAAGTCAAATATTCTCTCCACTAGACCAAGTTGGCTAGCCACAAACCTGCTTTCTTCATGTTCATCTTTAGGAGAAATTCAAAGCAGATGGTAACCAGTGTTTCTTTAATAAAGCCCACTCTATCAGTAGCTTACACTAACCTAGGTGTTCCTCTTATCTCCCATCAATAGCGTTATGAAGGGGGTTCGAGGGACCAGTGAGATTTTGGTTAAAGATCCAGTTTGGATTCCTATTTGACCACATTAAAATTGTTCCTTCAAATCATCATTAGAAAAAACTTTTCTATTTTGTTTTGCTTTTCGCATCACCAGCACTTAACACAACATCTGGCACGTAATAAGCATTTAATACATTCTTGTTGATGGATGGATTGATAAGCCTCCTCCTACTTAGATGAATTAGTCCTCCGGCAGCCAACTCTGTCTGTCACCAAGACCTTACTTGAAGTCTTACCAACATGGTGGAACTTGCCACCTCACCATTTTAATTCTCAGAGATATAACCATGGCTCATGCCAAAGTAAATTGAGAGACTCTCATTGTAATTCTAGAAATGAGACCTTGGAGAAGTACTGTCCCATGCAGAAGATATTTCACGTGATCTGGAATTGACGATGTCTTAGGTCAATGCCATGTCTTGCTTTTTGTAGCAGTAAAATGCACTTTGATGCTTTGTAAAAGATGCATTTCAATGATCTGGGATCTCATTGATATGATCACTCTTTCCATTAGTACAATTTATGGCTTATTCATGTGTCTTTGCATCCTGTGTGATTCTTGTCTCTTCCCTATAACACCCCACAGCGTATATGCAACAGGCAAGGGGATTCCTTTAAATGTCTTGACATTTCATAGGTACCGGTGGAGCTGATAAACTAAACATTGATTATGGAGAGAAAGAGAACTCTTGATACATGACCAATCCATCTTTTCTGGTCATAGGTCTCTTTGATTCATCCTGTTGTACAGAGTTTTTCTTCATGGATAGGATGCTGCAGTCTCCATATGCCTACCATATATCATCATCCATGGCTCTTTGGGTGAACTGAAACTTTATTTCTTGAAGGGCTCCTATTTCTTGTTTCATGGCCATATGGCATCACCAGAATAATAGAAATAGTGACAATTATTATTGCTAGCATTTATAGAGTGGGTTTACATACTGCTTACAGGTTTGCAGCCCTGTGAGGTAGGTGTTACTAGTGTTTTTTTTTTTTAATGCACATATTTTTTTTTTTGGCATGTTTGGTTTTCAGCATTGATTTTCACAGGCATTTGAATTACAAATTTTCTCCCCCTTTC
>JAQQSZ010015015.1:0-11381 GCA_028646595.1 Phalanger gymnotis
CCTTCAAATTATTGTCATATATATAATTTTTGCCCATGGTCTAGAAAAGATAATGGAAAAGATTTTAGGTCTCTTGGATTATTACCTTTATCCAGATTTCAGAAATATGGAAAAAAGGTAATACAGACCTATGAAACCAAAATACAGTATAAAAAGAAGCAAAGATTCCTAAAGGTAAAAAGGAACCTAAAGGTGAAAAAGAACAGCAAAAACCACAATTTTGTTGTGGTGAGTGCCCATATCAGGACTCCTATGCTAAATGATTCTATTCTATTCAGATTATTCACACACATGCAAATATATACATACACACATACATGAATGTGTGAATTTATGTGTTTTTATATATGTATAGTTTTGAACATATATATATATCTGCATTGTGTACATATACACATATATGAACCCATGGATATTTACAAATGTATGTATATAAAAAGTACATGTGAGTACATGTATTGTTGTTATTCAACCATTCTGAGTTGTGTCTGACTCTTCGTGAACCCATTTGGATTTTCTTGGCAAAAATACTAGAGTGGTTTGCATTTCCTTCTCTAGTTCTTTTTACAGATGAGGAAACTGAGGCCCAAGGTGCACAGCTATTAAGTGTCTGAGGGAAGATTTGAACTGAGGAAAATGAGTCTTCTGCACTCTAGGCCCACTACTATCCATTGTACTACCTGGCTGCCCTGAGTACATGTATATATTGCAACAGATAAAAACTAAATAGTATATCTATGAATTACTGTATATACATATATATGTGTGTGAATGTACATTAGAGTATGCATATCTGTATATATTCATGTATGCACAATTTAAGGTTTTGATAGCTTCAAATTATAGTAAGGTTTTTCAAACTTGAAAGAGAAAAGATATATATGTATATGTATATATAAACATCATATACATATATGTATATATGCATATATGTGTGTGTTTTGTGTGGTATAGATGACTCAATGTATTCAATTAATATGTACTAATATTAATGTATAATATAATAATTATGATAAATAATAACTGATATCTAAATAGTATTTAGTTTTTAAAAAATATTTTAAATACATTATATACTATATATATAGACATATGTACATGTACATGCATTTATACAACTATTTGCTTGTGGAGATAAGGAACTTTTATACATAACTCCAAAAATCAGTGACAGAAACCCTTTGTCAAATTTAAAATCCTAGTATTTGCTTTTGGGAATGTGGTCCTCATTTCTATTACTAATTTTATGATAACTATGATACTCATAAGGAATTGTCTCTGTGTAATTTTTGTTTTGTAGTTGTATTTTAGATCATCTTCATGGTCAGAAATGAGAATTTTATGTAGGTGAATGTTATTATCCAAAGATATATATATATATATATATATATAGATAGATAGATAGATAGATAGATATAGATATAGATATGAATAAATAGCATGAATAAAAATAACTATCAAGAGAAGTAATGAAAAAATACATGGTGTCTAATAAATAATTGTAGAAGTCTCTGATGAAGATTGTCTAAGTCTCCTTGCATAATTAGGAGGGTATTGGCTCTTCATATTTCTGGACAAAGTTGTTGGGCCAATCTATCCTAAAGAGATCATAAAAATGGGAAGAGGACCCACATGTACAAAAATATTTATAGCCACTCTTTTTGTGGTGGCCAAGAACAGGAAAACAAGGAAAATGTCAATTGGGAAATGGCTGAGCAAGTTGTGGTATATGGATGTAATGGAATACTATTGTGCTATAAGAAATGATGAGCTGGCTGACTTCAGGGAAACCTAGAAAGACTTATGTGAACTGATGCTGAGTGAAGTGAGGAGAACCAGGAGAACGTCATACACATTAACAGCCACAGTGTTTGAGGACTGATTTTGATAGACTTAGCTCTTCTCAGCAATGCAAGGATGTAAAAATTTTCCAAAGGACTCATGATGGAAAATGCCATCCACATCCAGAGAAAGAACTATGAAGTTGGAATGCACAGTGAAGCAGACTCTTTTCTCTTTTGCTTTTTTTTTTCTTTCTCATGCCTTCTCTCATTTGTTATAGCTCTTTTGTGCAACATGGCTATTGTGAAAATGTGATTAATAGGAATGTATGTGTAGAGCCCATATTGGATTTCATGCCATCCTGGGGAAAGAGAGGGAGAAAATTAAAAAAAAAAACAACTTATGGAAGTGAATGTTGAAAGCTGATAACAGATAAATTAAATATTAAAAAAAAAATGTTGGGCCAAACCATACTTACCTAAAACCTCTCTGAGTCAGATTTACTACACACCAAACAAGGAAATCCTTGGTTTCTGAACAGACGATGCTGTTTTCCCTATGCTGAAAGGTAAAGCTATCTCTGGTTGCTATAGTTTTTTTTTTTTTTTCCCCCTGGCTCTCTGAAACCAGGGATACATGAATCAAGCTAGAAAATTGCCTGCCTGATACTTAGAGCTCCATTAAATTTTTCTTCCCAAGGCCCACAATTTTTATTCATGGCAAAATGAAAAAAAGTGAATGAACAGACTGACCAATAAATGAATAGATAATGATAATGCACTTGAACTGGGGAGTAATACAAAATGAGCTTCAACATCTCCCAATTTATTCAATCGCATGATTTTAGCATTACTTTTTTAAAACTTTTATAACATTCCATTTCTTTCTTTTTCTATTTTAATATAAACTTTGTAAGATATAATGATACCACTATGAATATTTTTTTTTTTAAATGAGTTCCTTCTCAGGTGCTCAAACTACTTAATACATATATGACCTCTATTAGTTTCAGAAATGGGCAAAAAAGGAAAACTGGATGCTCATTGAATATAATGAATAAAAACATCCTCTACCACTATAAATCAAACTTGGTATTTTATTCTGAAGTCTATTTCAAATCCATTTTCTCAAAACCTTTTATAACTAAATGGAATAAAATTCACCCTATACTTAGACAAATCATGACACAATCAATTTTTCTATTTTCTCCATATTCTCTCTTTGTAAAAAGACACATCAGCAGTTGGAATGTATGTGTAGAGCCCATATTGGATTGCATGCCATCCTGGGGAAGGAGGGGGAGAAAATTCAAAAACTTATGGAAGTGAATGTTGAAAACTGAAAGTAAATAAATTAAATATAAAATAATTGTTGGGTCAAACCATACTTCCCTATAACTCCCCTATAAAGCATCCCTTTCCTTATTTGTTCCTATCTCTCAGTTCCAGTGCAGATACTGCCCTCAGCCACTGCTGTTTCTTGATTACTATTACAAACTCTGAGGTAAATTCTGTATCTACCAAATTTTCAAAGTTCATAATGTTGTCACCTGGTCAGTGTGGCTGGGCAAAAGAAGAAATTGATCTTCCCACCCCCTACTTCCCATATTCCCGGGGTGATCCTCTCCCAGGATTCTTTTACCCCTGAAGTCACACAACTGAGATATTGTTGCAATGTCTCCTGAATAAGTGTCCAGGATATTCTTGACCCTAGGGTAACCACTAAGTTTTCTCATATGAAAAATAAAGCAGTAAGACTAGATGATATTTTAAGTGCTTTTCAACTATAAAATTCTAGTCTCCTCTATTCCACTAGCTAAAGAGAATACAGAGCATCAAACAGGGATAAATGGAAAACTTCTATAGCATTTTGCAATACTGAGTACTCAGAGTTATTATAGATTAGTCATGTACAACTTACCACCAAGAAGGAAGCAAGTCTTCATTTGGCACTCCTCACTTAGGCAAAGAGCACAAACATAGGGCAACTAGATGGTGGGCCTGGTGTCAGGAAGACTCATCATCTTCCTGAATTCAAATCTGGTCTTAGACACTTAGTAGCTGTGTGACCCTGGGAGAGTCACTTAACCCTGTTTCCCTCAGTTTCTTCATCTGTAAAATGAGATGAAGAAAGAAATGGCAAACCATTCCAGTATCTTTGCCAGGAAAACTCCACATGGGATCACAAAGAATCAGACAAGACTGAAAAAAGAATGAAAGAAAAATGGGGTCTCTCTATCACTAAGACTTGTTTATCTTTAATATCCTGGGTTTCGTGCTTTCCCTCTATGACCATGGGTTTCTTCCCTTCTATCTAACCAACTGTTTATAATCCATTCCAACACCCTTATTTTTCATGTGAGGAAATTCTTGCTTTAGCTGTTTTGCCCCTGCCTTTACCTTATACCTATTCTAATTTCACTTAACTCTTTCCTACCCAGACTGGATCACATAGTCAGACATTTCAATGATTCCTTTTCTAGTTTCATAGAATTCCCCCACCCTAATTTGATCTTTCCGTGGGCCATATCAGTATTCTTCTCTGTTGCTCCTAACAAATGCTTTATGTATTTCTGGGCTGCTAAGCATTTCAAGAGAGTTATTAAAGAATGTTACTGGATCCAATTTAACTGTATACACTATAACCATAACCAGCTTACATGACTGGAAAAATCTTTTATTCATTTATTGTGAGCCCATATCATATTCCTCTTGGTAGTCTAAATCTTTACTAAACTCATAAATTATGACTATACACTGTAGCAACTTTAATGAGAACTATTTCTGTCAATTCTAGATGATTTAAAATAAGAGAATAATGAGTTTTTCCTATTCATTTCAATTCCAACATTTGGCAGCAAAGACTTCTCCAAATGAGTGTTTAAATGGTAAATCAGTAACCACATTAGGGAGTCATTCAGTCTAAAAACACTTGGGTACTAACTATGTGCTTAGCACTATGATAAGTTTTGGGGATATAAAGAATGACCAATGACAGTCCCTACTTTAAGGGAAAGGGAAAACATTCTGCATACACATGCACACACACACACACACACACAGAGTACATTGACCTGGAGATGAATGCTGCTCTAGTCCTCCATCTCAGTGTTGGGATTGAAGTTTTAACATAGTACCTTCAATGATGATTTTTTCACTTCACCCTTTTGTTTAAGAAAACTTCTATCTCTGGCATGTATAATACCCTCTGATCAACTTCTGGAGGGCTTAATGATATCAATTGTTGGAGAAGCAAGAAGTTTTCTCTTACTTCCACTTCCAAATCTTTCCTTCAGAATTCTAAAGAACTCTGATTAGCTAAAGAGTTAAGAGAAAAGGGCATTGGGGAAAGAGTCTGACAACTCATGGTAGATTTTTGGACTATTTCCATAGAGAAAGGAGCCTGACCTTCATGGTCTTAGTTGGATTCCTGAGGAAAATTTCCTCAACGCATTGATCATAAACCATACAAAGAAGAAAAAAAGTAACTCCCCTGAACTAAATTTTTTGTTTATTTTTTTTGTTTGTTGTTTTGCAAGCAATCAAGATTAAGTGACTTGCCCACGCGACCATAGCTAGTAGTAAGAGTCTGAGGCCAAATTTGAACTTAGATCCTCCTGACTACAGAGCCAATGCTCTATCTACTCTGCCACCTATGCCTCTTCTGCTAGTTGTTAATCTCTAATCAGGTGTTCAGAACCTGGGGTTCTTGAGTTTTTTTTTTCTTTTTAATATTGGTAACTTTTAAAACATAATTAATTTCCTCTGTAATTGTATGTATTTTATATGCATTAAAAATGTTATTTTTAGAAGGGGTCCATGGAATTGACTAGACTACCTAATGGGTCCACAATACAAAAAAGGTGGACACCTTCTGAAGCATATAATAGATATAGTAAATTAATTAACATTCACTCAGGGGTCCTTTGTTCAATAGTTTATATATTGCATCTATGATATTTTCCAGTAAGCTAATGTCTAGGCCTAAAACTGGCCCTAATACAGTACCTTAAATTTCCAATCCCATCATGATTCTTAGTAGATGATTGGATTTTCACTTAAATGAGATCATGACTTTCCAGCAATCCAACTGTACTGCTTTTCCAGAACAAATTTTAACTCTATTATTTTCTATTCTCTCTTATTTTGATCTTCTCTAACAGGATGAATTGTTTCCCCTTCTTTCCCAGGCAAATCCTTCTAACTATATCACTTGATATAATTATTCCTTAGTTTCTCCCCAAACTTGTTCTGTCATCTTACGTCCCTTCTATCTTTAAATTTTCTCTCTCCATCAGCTCCTTTTCTGTACACAGATATCTTCTATCCTAAAATTTAAATTCCCTTAACCATGCTGCCATTTCTACTTGCCACAATATGTTTTTCTTCCTTTGACTTTGTAGCAACAATCTGGCTAGCAGCTATTGTGGGGCATAAGACTCAACAAAGAAAACCAACAAAAGCTGCCATCACAGGGTCTTTTGATCTGCTTTACTAAGGAAAGTAACTGTAAGGGGTTAACAATCTTACTTTAATCTAACATACAAATATCATTCACTTAGTTCAGGAGGAAAGCCAGCAACCTGAACTTCAGAGCAAATACAAACGAGTTACAAACATACATAAGAAACAGACCAAATCACAATTCATAGTTACCAGGAAAGCATCAACATCGGGGTCTAGGAGGCTACTAAGGACAGCAGCCTGTAGTCTCCACATCAACACTCCTCCACGAATGAGAGCCCCAGACAAAATGCCAACATTTGAGTTTTTATACTCCATTCAGGGCTAGAAGGATTTACACCTAGTCAGCAAAAACGGTGTGGGCCTGAGGCTTTGCATGCAGTGAGGCTCATTCAAAGACATTTATTAATTTAGCATTCTAAAACAGTAAAAAGTCCCACCTTAATTACCAATGCAGACTTCTAAACTTCTCTTCTTCGGTGCATATAGTGACTTTCTTCATCCTCTATTTTCCTAAGTGCAAGCTTTCCTCAAGAATTTGTATTTTCTCCTTCATAATTTTTTATGATCTCAATCTACCCTATGTGTGGAAAACCCAAATATTTCTTTTTCTAGTCTGGATATTCATCCCATCTTTGACTATCATGTCACTAAATATATATTAGTCATTTCCACCTGTATTCTGTTATTTTAATTTCAATATGCTTAAATCTGAGCACATCTTCTCCCACTTCCCCCTCCTCCAAACAACAAAACAAAACAACCTTTGAATCTTTCTGAAGATTTCATCAGTAATGTTCCCTATCACAGAAGTTCAACACCTCATTTTCATCATTGTTCCTTAAATTTTCTTACTTTACATAATGTCACATTTTTTTGAGATGTTGGTTAGTTTTATAGAATTGGATAATTTCTCCCTTTTTTATTCTCGGTTTTAAGGGATAACTCTTTTACAGTGCAGCAAAGGAAGTAACAGTAGAAAACTTAGGTGATGTAAGAAAAAATAATAAATCATTGGTATTTAAAATTATATAAATTCTTGCTCTTCTGTGTTTCTCATATCTACACCTTTCTCTGTTATTCTTATTGCTATTGCCATAGCACAGATCCATATTGCCAAATGTCAGGAACACAGGTTCCATTCTCTCTTTTTTATCAAGACCATTGCCAGTAAAATTCTAAAATGTCATTTTGATCATTTAACTCCTCTAAATCCAAACCTTACACCATCCCTCACTGAATACAATATTAATTCTGACTTTCCACCAGACTATTCGAATTTTTCCCAAATGATGCATTAGCTTTCTCACCTCCAAGTCTTTGTTCATGTTGCTGGCAAGTAACACATAGCTTCCAACATTCTCCAGCTTTGTGAACACTACCCCACTTCCTTCAAGACCATTTGTTAACGCCTTCATGAAGTCTTTCATGGTCAGCTCAAACAGAAATCATCTCTCCCTTCTATGAGTTATTCAGTGATTTTGTTTCCATTATGCATATCGAATGTCATATATTTCTTTGTCTTAGTTTTTTCTGTCCTTATGTCATCCAACCAAATATGTTATAAGCTCCATGAAATCAAGGCCATGCCTCATTATATAGCTTATTATCACACACTGCTCTCTAGGCTTTCAATAAATATTGAATGAGGGGATGGGAAGAGTAACCCAATCTGCAAATTTTCAAGGCCTTCCCCCAATCCAGACTCTAGAGATAATATTGATAACTGTTTATAGAAGACTTGTATACAAAATCTAGTTGTAAAGGGAATTTTAGCCTTTTACGAAATAGTTAACTTTACAAAGTGCTTTTAAATTCCTCAAAACACCCACTCATGCCATACCATATCGCTGTTCAGTTGTTTCAATTCTGTCTGACTCTTTGTGAACCTATTTGTGGTTTTCTTGGGAAAGATACTGCGGCGAGTTGCCATTTCATCCTCCAGCTCATTTTACAGATGAGAAAACTGAAGCAGAGTTAAGTGACTTGTCCAGGGTCACACAGCTAATAAGTGTATGAAACTGGATTTTGACTCAGGTCCTCCTTACTTCCAGGCCTGGTGCTCTTTCCATTGTACTACTTAGCTGCATCCCATTTCATATTAGCTTATGCATTAATTCTTCAAGCATTTGCTGAGCATCTAGTGTGTGAATGGCACACTGGTAAACACTGATACAGTGTCCCCAATGCTGATCAAAATACTGACACTAAAATGATTCTGTATTTTTTTATTGACAGGATGTATCTATCTATAATTATCATGAAAATAAATATGATTTAAGACAATGTAGAGAAAACAACGAGAAGTCTTTAAGAATAACTGAAGCTTGAATAAACTTAGAAATATTCTTTAGACAAATGTGTAAGCAAAGGATAACTAGATTCTTCATTTAAATTTAGACTTACCTTTCCTACATATTGATAATCAGATCCAGTATATTCTTCAAGTAGGAAAAACTGATTCCACATCCAGCCACGTTTTTGACGGTGCAGCACTTTTCCATCTCTCCCTGTTGTGCGTGCTTTTACAACTTTTGTTTGGGGCTCAGAAGTCCTTCTAAACAACATCTCTGTAGAGGAGAAATTTGGCAGGCACACCCAGAGCAGAAATAATAGTATAACTTGGTATATTGTCATAGTGATCCAATTGCTGACAGGTCACGATGTGGCTGATGGGAGAGCAGCAATGTGTTTCTGGACTGCCTTTTGATGAGATTCTAGTAGGTAGGGTATCCAATTGGTTTCCAACAGCTAATCATTATTTTATTCATATTTCCCAATCTTCAAAAATAAACAGAAGAAGAAATACACTGTCAGTTGAAAACATTATGAAGTTACATGCCACTTCACATTTAAGTTCAGAGTTTATTTATTTCACACAGCAGCTACTGAAACAATCATTCTTATTTCATGTGGTAATGATTTCTTTTGAAAACAACAATTACTTGCTGACCTATATACGAATGGAATAAATATTAATGTAACTAAATCCTTTCAAATTACATAGAGAAAAAATGTTAAACAGATCAGTTTTCTTTAATTGATCCTTCCCCAATACCACTTGTGGGAGATAGTTTAAAAAATCATGCTTAAGATAGGAGCAGGGTTAGATAACCTTAAAGTTACCTTTTATTTCTAGAAGTATGTGATTATGTATAATTACATGGTTATTATTTCAATAGCATAAAGGTGTATCTTTACTCTATGTGGTAGGTACTTTCCCCAAATAATACATATAAATAAAAATCTTAATGAGTGTGTCACATTTTAAATGCATTAAGGAAGGATACTATTCAATTATCCTAAGTAAAAAATTAAAGAATTATAATGTAATCTACTAGCAAAGCAATGAATTTTGTTCTGCTTATCTCTGATGAGGGCAGAGGAAAGGTTAGAAGGAAACTTATTTTCCCTAATGTCTAAGGTCAACTCCATGGTAATAGGGGAATAGGTCTCAGTCTATTAAAAGTGTCAGGTGCAGAGACAATGTTATTAACACACAGGACCATAGTTCAAAACATCAAGAAATCAATCGATGTCCATGGGGTCAAGAAAAAAGGTTATCTGCTAGATATAGTAGCAGCGAGTTCAAGTACTAGGTGAAAAAAAATTACAATGGAGAAGGACATAGGTTAAATCAGGGCATTGTTATGAGAAAGAAAAAAAATCTGGCCAAGCAGAAGCTATGCCAAGTGGTAACTCAGAGGCAGCAAATAGCTGCTGAAGAGTGCTTACTTCATAGAAGAGGACCAGGGCCCAGAGTAAATGGTGCTAAAGCCATAGAACTGCACCGTACAGGGTTAAGCAGTAGGATTATTGAATGCAGATGGAAGTCATTCTTCCCTATTTTACTTAGCCATAGATATGATATCACACGTGGCAATAATATGTTATGGCATACATGTTATCAATATGGTATCAATGAGTCTTTTTTGAAAGCAAACAATTATCCTTAGTTTTTTTTGTTGTTTGTTTTAATTTAGATGATCACATATGCTTAAAGAAAGCTCCATTTTTTATCTAAAATACTGGACTATATTGTTAAATCATGTTGCTTCTATTTCAATGCTATCCCTTAACTTAATTTACAAGTAATCCACTATTTTTCATTATGCTTTTTATCAAGATGCCCCAAAGGCTAATGCAAAATGACTGTAAAAACAAGAGTAATGATTGAAAATGTAGTTCCCTAGGGTGTAATAAATAGCAAAAGAGAGTATCACACTCACCAGAGGAAATATAACATGACAGAAGTAAACCCTCCTAATAAAACAAATCTTAGGATTTAATAGTTGGAGTATAAAAGGAGCTCAATGCATTATGCAGACTCAGTGATAAAAGAAAAAAGGGTTTCATTTAATTTGAAGGTATGACAAAATGAACCTAAAGCCTTCTAGGTTTTCTTTGTACGTACTGTTAACATTCTGAGTGCCATTTTCTGATAATACTCATCTGTCTAAAGAGCTGTCTCTACATATAAGTCTCCTGTAGCTGAGACTTTGCCATGCTGTGAAATGATAATTTAAAAAATACATCTAAGCAATACAATTTCATTTTTGAAAAACCTCTTCAAATTTTATAATAAAGAAAATTTCTTATGAACCATATGCAGATGTGGTGATCAGAATTCGAGATGATTATTCCCTCTAAATATAGTAAACTCTCACAAGTACTAAAAAAAAATCCAAACAGCAGGTTTTTGATAGACCATGAAGAGCTTTTCACAGCTTATTAAAAGTAACAATGGGGGCTGCATGTAATGCCTGTGACTGCTTTTGTTATTGTCACTGGTTCTATTTCTAAACCTCAATGGGTCAAATTGAATTCACATTTTTATGCAAATCTAATAGGATCATACCTAAATACATGTAGTGATTTAATAGTCCCTTAATGTATTTTAATATTAGGACATTTATTTAAAAAAATTAAACAATGGAAGCATACAGTCAGATAATATTTTGACATAATAAAGGGTTGAATTTGTCTATGATTTAATTCTTTAAGCCTTGCTGAGTATGGGCTAACAGTCTCTTAATTTCATATTTATGAAGAAGCTCTGGAGATCTAAATATATGAGCCTATTTTGTATAATGTGCATAATGATCTCAACATTCTTTCAATTGCCCAAAATTGGAA
>JAQQSZ010015016.1:0-11381 GCA_028646595.1 Phalanger gymnotis
GGAGAAAATTTGTAATTCAAACGCCTGTGAAAATCAATGCTGAAAACCAAACATGTCAAAAATAAATTAAAAAAAAAAATCCTAGCTCCATTGACCTCTGGAATATCGAATTCCAAGCCCTTCGATCTCTTAGTGTAGAACCCCAAATCACATTTAACCCCAAAGCATGAAATCTTGCTATGTTTGAGTTCATTCAAAAGAATATGAGTGTTAGTGTTCTCTCCCTTTTAAAATTATCTTTTATTTGTTGTGTTGTATGCCCCAGTAAAATCTATACTCCCTGAAGCCAAGGGCTCTTTTTGTTTTTGCTTCCATAATTCCTACCTAAACCAATCAGTGTCTCTTATAGGTAGAGAGTGGTAGAGCAGTAGACACTTAATAAAATGCTTGCCAAATTACATTGAACCAAATCTCATTTTTATCTGTTTAGTAGGCATTTTTTTAAGGTTTTCATCTTTTCCTGAGTAGTTTCTCTTCCAGTTGTTCCAACCTGGCACCCTAACAGAGTTCTTCAGGTCAGCAGGACAATCAGCCCCTCGGGTTCATGAATACATCATTTCCATTTCTGATGATATTCCTCATGTGCTCGTTCAAAGCCCGGCTTTGGATTTTGAAAGGAAATAATGAGGTGACCACTTTGACAGCTAGCCTTTGCCATCCTTCTTCATAATAGCATCACGTATAATAGGATAGAGCTTGCTTTCCCTTGACAAAGCTTCCCATTGTCTTTCCGGGCCCACCTCAACAGCTTTGGTGGCCTCTAGCCAGCAGTGGAAAAGAGCAGGAAGGGGGGAGGAGGGAAGCAAATTGACCCCTTCACTAGCCGGCCTCCATCCCTCCTTTTGACAGATCCCCTGGGTAGATATTATATGCAAGGGCTGTTTGCATTAGAGCATATGTTTTGCCTTTATCAAGAAATGGTTTTCTGTATGCCTGGAACTGAATACACACTGTGCTAATCTTGACTTAGCAAAGAATCAAATGTATGTGCCTAGCATGTATGCATGTGCCTAGCATGTATGCATGTAGGTGTTCTGTTTTACAGGAACTCCATCTCTTCATCTCCTGAAATTTCTCCATCAAAGAGCCATGTAAAAACAGGCAGAGAATGAGACGGTTATCTGGGAATAGCCTTGTTACTATCCATTCTCTTCCATTAGTAGGTATTCTCTTTGTCCAGATCTGTTTGTCTGGACATTTTCAAAAGGAGGTAGTAGGTGGCTTCCTTCATCTCAGCTTTCTAGGCTAACCATGTCTGCTTTTACCCAGAGCACTTTGCAGCTCATTGTGATCCAGCTGCTTTACTATTCACTCCAACTACAACACTGACCTAAAAAGATAAAAGAGGAGGTCAGAGTAAACACATTCCATTTGTGTTCTTGTGTAAATGCCTATTTTTGTTGTTAAACTCTTCCTGCTGGAGTGCTCATTCACACCTCTCCTGGAAAGCAGAAAGAAAAAAAAAGAGACTCTTTCTCCAATCAGTTTATAGGGCCCTATTCTGGAGTCAAGGTCATTGAATTAACTGAATCCTGTATTTATTGCCTTTCTCTCGTTATGTGTATCGTTAAATTGGTGGCCTTCCTTGAGTGAACTTTCACGGAATTTCCCAAGTAACAAAAACCAAAAAGCTGTAAATTTCTTTTTTGGTTATAATATAAAGAGTAGTTAGGTTTTCAGGATAATTAGGGGGCAAGCAGGAATGTAGATGGCTCCAACAAAGACTTCTCTATTATATAATAGGAGGCATTTAATAGTACTTTATGCATCTTAAGTCGTCTACTCCCCACAGCAATTCTTTGAGATGAGATTATCCCCAATGTATACATGAGGAAATTAAGACAGAGAGAGGTTGGTGATTTGTCCATGGTCACACAGCTAGTAAAACGTCAGAAGCAAAATTCAGACCAGCTCTTTCTTGGCTCCGGATTCAACTCTGTTTCCACTCTATCACAATGCATTTCAGCTGTCACAAAAGTTGAATGGATAGATAGATGGATGTATGGATGAATGTTATAGAAAATAGAAAACAGATAATAGAAAGCAACAAGGTAGAAATCCAGCTGCAAGATTTGGTACTGGACCTGAATGTCAGAGGTCATGAAGTGAGAGCCCAGTGACCGTGTGCTCAAGAGAATAACAATAACTCACATTTATATACAACTCCAGCGTTTATTAAGCACCTTATGCGCGCTATTACATTTGACCCTCACAACAGTTCTGTGACATAGCTACTATTGTCAGCTCTACTTCACAAAAGAAAATCGAGGCTAAGAGAAACTGAATGTCTTGACCAGGGAGGCCTACCTTGTAAGGCACCGAAATGGAATTTGAACCCAGGTCTTTCTGACCGAAACCCAACCCTCTATCTGTAGATACTGACAATAGTACATATTATACTATGCTGTCTGTCAGGAGTCTTTATATACAATCTATTTCTCAAGTACCTGAATGCTTACTTCAGCAATCATTTCTGAAAAAAGAATCTAAATTTCATGGGCTTGCTCTGACATAGACCTTATTATCCCCCTCTTCCAGTTGAAGAGGGTAAGGTTGACTATACACATAAAGTCAGTCAGTCAATAAGCATTTATTAAGTGCCTACTATATGCCAGGCACTGTGCTAAGCACTGGGGATTTTTAAAAAAGGCAAAAAAACAATGATCCCTGCCCTCAAGGAGCTTACAATGTGAAGGGGGGAGCTTAGGAAATGGGTCCAGGTAATTTCAACAATGATACAAATAATAACAGTCCTTTTTCTACTCACCTGAATTTTTGAGAGGAACATAGCTTATCTGACTGAAATGCAGACATCCCAGGGATGGACAAATGACAATTATTGGGGATATTCCTATTTTTTCTATTTTTATGAAAATGATTAACAAAATAAAGACACAACAAACGAAAGATTGTGCCAGAGAGTAGATCTAGGGCTTGATAAGCATCCATATGATAATGTCAGATCCACTCAGCATATTAATGAAACCTGACAAGATTTATGTATTTGTCTTAGCAACCTCCACAGGAAACCCAAGTTTAGCTGGGATGATACCGTCAGATGAAAGGGCAGATCTGCATGTCATTAACATTTGTGTTGGCAGAAGCCCCAAAAGAGGTGCAGTCTGGCCCCAATGTGGGGATGAACCAATACCATCACAGCAGTAGCATCAAAACATCAGAAAAAAGGGTACCAATTACAGTTGTTTTTTTTTTTCATGCAAAAATGATCAGTGCCAGCATTATTGGCAACATCATTTCATTCAGCTGCTGCACCTGTGCGGTAACTAGGGAACTATCTGGTTAGGTACGTTTGTTTCACATCTGTGAACTGAACCCGAAAATAGCACACACATACACACATACACAACACACATAATGACTCTTGGGGGAAGCAGCAGGTCCCTATCCCTGCTCTTGGAGTAGTTTGAGACTGCAAAGAACAGAACATACTTAGGCATAAAAGTGTTTGCATCTATGATAGATACATAATTTCTGCAGTGTGAATCATGACATTTAAAAGGGAAATATGCCCATTTTGTCATTGGCAGCTCCCACTCCATAGCAAACTTGGAATTTCCATCTTGAGCTGCCTCTCCTAGAGATCCAGAATGCATCACTGGCCTTAGGCCAATCTATTCAGTGCCAAAATATTATTTCTCAAATCACGTTATCTAGAAAACTCATATGATAAATTCATTGGTATGTTTGAAACGTCTTCCTCTAAGCAGATTGTGCAATGGGAGTAGAAATCTCTAGCAGGGATCTTCTTGCCCCTCTTTTGTGGATTGGAAGAAAAACGGAATAGAGAGTAAAAGTGTAACTTTGTGTGTATGGAAAAAACAACACCCCTGAGTGAAAATGTATTGTAGATGCCTACATACAATGAAGCTGTGCTCAAATGTGAAAGATCCAGAAATTAGCCTCCTGAATGCCAGGCCTGGGATTAGGAAGATTCATCTTCATAAGTTCAAATCTGGCCTCAGACACTGACCAGCTGCGTGACCCTGAGCAAGTCACTTAACCCTGTTTGCCTCTGTTTTCCCATCTGCAAAGTCAGCTGGAGAAGTAAATCGCAAACCCATGCCAATATCTATGCTGAGAAAACCCCAAATGGGGTCTTGAAGAATCAGACATGACTGAAAAAAATCACTGAACAACACCACCCAACTCTCATTCTTAAAGCCCCTCGCCCCCCAAGGTTATTCCTCTCTACCCCAGACAGGCAGATCAAGACCAGGGTGCTGATGCTCAAGCTCAGCATTTCTCCAGAAACCAAGGTCGGGGGAGCTATTGGCTGGAGGGCTCCAGCAGCTTCACTTGATGAGCAAGACAGAGGTGGGGAACCTGCAGCCTTGAGGCCGCATGTGGCCTTCTAGATCCGTAAGCCTGGCCTTTTCTGTAAAATTTGGATTCAGTCAAAAATCTATGCTTGAGGATCTAGATTGTTCTATAAAATTTGGATTAAGTCAAAAATCCATGCTTGAGGACCTAGAAGGCCACATGTGCTCTTAAGGCCACAGGTTCCCCACTCCTGACCTATGACTTAGGCCATCTTGTCTGCCCAGAGAAAGAAGAATTTTTCTCTAGAAGCTCCTTCCCCTACATCTATCCTTTATGTGAAACAATTAAAATCCAACTTCTAATTTGCCCTGGAGTACCCTGGGCTGATGTTCAGTTTTGCAGAAGGATGAATTTTTTTGTTTTTGTAGACAATTGGGGTTAATTGACTTGCCCGGGGTCACATAGCTTTAAGTAGGTGTCTGAGGCCAGATTTGTACTCGGGTCCTCCCGACTACAGGGCCAGTGCTCCATCCGCTGTGCCACCTAGCTGTCCCAGAAGGATGAAATTCATTCTCGAACTCTGTGTGCGTGTGTGTGTGTGTGTTTAAGATTCTCATGGCAACTATTTCTAAGTCATTTTCAGTACAGACCCTCAGATCAGTGAGCTGAAAAGAGGGATGCATTTGGGGAAGTTATAGTTGTGACTAGGATCTGAGAAAGCTATTGTTCTGGGCACTTTTTATACTATACCATCACAAAATAAGTGAATGTACCTTCTTCTCACCTCCCCCAGTTTCTTAAAAGTCAATTGGCTCCCTTTAGCAATACTTTTACTTTGCTCCTAAAAAAAAAAAAAAAGTCAGGACCTGGGTTCAAATCCTGACCTTTATACTTGTGTGACTTTGGTCAAGTCACCTAAACTTTCTGGGCCTTAGTTCCCTCATTTGTAAAATGAGGGTGTTGAACTGAGGTCCCTTTCAGGGCTAGATGTGTGGTCCAATGCCCTCATATATGGACAAATATCAGGGACCCTTATACAATCCCCTGTTCTATTACTAAGTTGTCATCGATATTGCGCTGCCATGTCCAAAGAGCATCTCCCTTATACCACACCCCATAAGGTAGGCAGGGCGAGTATTATTATTGCTATTATAACTGAACCTCAGAGAAGTCGAAACTTTATCTGATATCGCAGAGCTAGAAGCTGATTCAGATTTATTGATCCAGGGTCTAGGTCTCTTTTCAGTATCCTCCAATCAAAGCTAAGCACCGCTTCACAAGAGAAGAGATAGAGTTAGAGGAAAAAATTCCCAGTAAACGGAGGATTCAAATCCTGAGTCTTGGGAAAGTCATTTGGTCCTTCTGGCCTCAGTGTCCCTATCTGTAAAATGATATAATTGGACAGGATGACCTCTAAATTCCTGGAGGAACCTCCTGAAACCTGCCTTCTTCAATGCCTTGCCTGTACTGAGGATCAAAGTCCATCTTTCTAAAGAAAAAGCTTAAGGCACCACTTTGTCATTAGAGTCAGAAATGATGGGTCTGGAGAGGAAGTGATGAGAAAAAGCAACTACAAAGCCATTTACAGTCTGATAGTGGGGGGTGTTTATAAAAATGAAACATATATTAGAAATGTTTCTTTTCACCCTGTTTAAGAAAAATGCCATTCACAGGGATTTAGGAAGTATGGGAAATATATTAAAGTAGAAAATTTGTGAGTAGGCAGCATAGCCCAAGCTCCCTGTGGAGAGCATCTACACTGTCTGCTCAGTAACATTTTTAGCAACTGAACGGAACCACATTCAGACCCAGAGACAAGATGCTGCAATTCAAGTGAGTCCTTCAGAACTGCTCATACTATTTATAGAAGAAAAGTCAATGGGAACTAAATAGGAATCTAGTACATGTTTTTTCACCCTACTTGGGCTAAATCAAAAAGATAACATATTGCTTCTCTTTGCATTTTGGAGTGTATGTGATTTGATGCCTTAAGGAAGAAATCCTATAAAGAAATTAAGTTCCTCTGATTTAACCATTCTGGGGAGCAATTTGGAACTGTACCCAAAGGGCTATAAAATGTGGATACCCTTTGACACAGCAATGCCACTTCTGGGGCTGTACCCCAAAGAGATCATAAAACAGGGAAAAGGACCCACTTGTACAAAAATATTTATAGCAGCTCTTTTTGTGGTGGCCAAGAATTGGAAATCAAGGGGATGCCCATCAATTGGGGAATGGCTGAACAAGTTGTGGTATATGAACATAATGGAATACTATTGTGCTATAAGAAATGATGAACAGGTGGACTTCAGAAAAACCTGGAAAAATTTATACAAACTGATGCTGAGTGAAGTGTGCAGAACCAGGAGAACATTGTACACAATAACAGCCACATTGTACAATGACTGACTTTGATAGACTTAGCCCTTCTCAGCAATGCAAGGACCTAAAACAATTCCAAAGTACTCATCATGGAAAATGCCATCCACATTCAGAGAAAAAACTATGGGATCTGAATGCAGAGCGAAGCAGGGTATTTTCTTTTTTTTGTTTTGTTTTTTTTTCTTTCTCATGGTTCCTCCCATTAGTTTTAATTCTTCTATACAACATGACTAATGTGAAAATATGTTTAATAGGAATATATAAGTAAAGCCTATATCAGATTGCATGCCATCTTGGGGGGAAGGTAAGGAGGGGGAGAAGATTTAAAACTTATGGAAGTAGGGGCAGCTAGGTGGCACAGTGAGTAGAGCACTGGCCCTGGAGTCAGGAGGACCTGAATTCAAATCCTGCCTCAGACACTTGACACATGTACTAGCTGTGTGACCTTGGGCAAGTCACTTAACCCTAACTGCCCTGCCAAAAAAGGCAAAAAAAAAATTTTTTTTTTAAACTTAGGGAAGTGAATATTGAAAACTAAAAATAAATAAATTAACATTTTTTAAAAAGGAAATTTTCTGAAACACATAACACACACACACACACACACACACACACAGAAATTAAGTTCTTGGCAAAGTAAGGCATGAGCCTAACCATGTTACTACCCCTCCTTAAAAAGTATGCATTGATGATTGCATGTATATAATCTATATCAAATTGCTTACCTTCTCAGGGAGGGGAGAGAATTTGGAACTAATTTTTTTTAAAAATGAATGTTAAAAATTATCTTTACGGGTAACTGAGAAAAAATAAAATATTATAAGTATGCATTGATTCCCTGTTGCCATGAGGCTGAAATGCAAATTCCTCAATCTATCATTCAAAGCCCTCTACAATCTGACTCCAACCTCTGTTGCAGCCTTATTTTATATTATCCCTATATGTGTTTTCATTTCAGCTAAAGTAGCCTATTAGCTGTCCCTAAAACTCAGTATTATCTCTTTGTCTTTGCACATGACTGGAATAGACTAACCACTCATTTCCACCTCTTATAATCTTTAGGTTTCTATAAAGCTCAGCTAAGGTACCAGTTCCTATGAAAAGCCTTTCCTAATCCCCTCAGTATTTCTTCCAATTACCTTGTCTTTACTTATCTGTGTACATGCTGTGTCAGGCAACAAACACTTACCTAGGGATTACTATATACCAGGCACCATGCTGGGCACTGAGGTGCAAAGAGAAGCAAACCAGTCTCTGCCCTCAAGGAGCTCATGATCTGTCCCCCTCCACAGTAGCTCCTTGAAGGTCTTGGGTCTGTTTCATTGTCTACTTTCAATAAATTTGCTAATTGAATTAATTAGATTGAAAGGCGTCTATGGGAAAATTACATTCATCTTGATAGAATGTAATTTTTTTTTTTTGTGAATATTGTGCCCTGTTTCTCTGGATGAAGTAAACCAGAGGTATCCAGCACCTGGCTAGAAACACTCATGAGTGCTGCCCAAACCAGATTAAAATGGAATTGGGAAATATTTAATAAAATAAATAAAACAATGATATAACATATTATTAATGATAAATAATATAATAAAAATAAAAATACAATAGAGCATAGATAATGTTAATATGTGGTTTTCTAAGTCACTATGCTGCCAGCAGGGATCCTTAGATATGATTTAGTGGCCCAGTTCTTTCTGGGTTTGACAATACCAGGGTAAATGATTTAGCAATCTTTGATCTGAGGAATCAATGTCTAACAGGAACAGTTAGGCAAAATGCCAAGGCACAACCAGGTCCTAGTGACCTCCCACTGCTTCCCCATTAGCTGAGGGTGGAAGCCACTCCTAATTGGCTGAATGTCAGGACAGTAAATATGTCTGTGGGATAAATTAATGGGACCAGAAGCTAGGCAGATACTGAGCTGGCAGAGGTCTCTGAGAAAGACAAATCATTTGGCTATAAAAAGCAGAGGTTACATGACAGTGACTCTCCATGATAAAATATTATCACAGATTGAATGTGCAATCTGACACCCAGATGGAGCTTGGTGAAGGGAGGGGGACCTCCAACGATTAGACAAACAAGATTAAAGCCAACCGGTAGATCCCTTGGTGAGATTGTTTTTTCTAGTCTACGACTCCTTGTACACACTCAGATTATTTATGGATGAACTCTACCCTAGCGAATAAACCCTCCCAAGGCTTCAATGAACTCTTCAACTCTGCGTCTTACAATCCCTAGAGCCATTAAAGGCTTAGCTCATGTGCTACTCCTATAAAGAAGTCTTGCCACTCTCCCCAGTTGTAATTGTTCCCTCCTCAAGTTATTGCATACAGACTTAGCTGGTTGCATGGAAGCAGGTTGGTGTGCTAGAAAGCATGCTCCATTTGGAGGGAGAGGACTTGAGCTTAGCCTGATTCTGCTACATTTTTTACTTCTTTGGGCAAGTCACAGTTTCTCCAGGTCTCTGTTTCTCATTTGCAAAATAGTTGTAATAATTTTGATTCTTTGTTATATTTCCCCAGCAGATTGTAAACTCTTTGAGGGCAGGGACTTTTAAAAAATGCAAACAAAATACATTTCAATTCAGCTAATTCCATTTGTATCCCTAGCACATGGCCCATGTAGTAGGTATTTAATGTAGGCTTTATAGATTGAATACAGCTGGGTAGGAAGGGAAACGGAAAGAGGGGCAGGTGCTCCTATAGGGCATCCAGAAATTATAGTGGCATTTGGGAGGCCAAGGTGCAGAGCTGACATGGGACTTAGGATTGAATGGAGTTTATGTGATTAATGAGGGTACTAGTTCATTAGGGAGGCAACACAGCTTTAGCAAAGGATTTCTCTCCAAGAAAGTAAAGCCAAGACCCAAGCCCCTGGGTAAAGCCAAGAGGTTTTTGCATGAGTCCTGACTGTGTCCTCATCTGTGACTTCTCCACTCTCCTTTCAGATCCTTATGTGGCCTTGTCCGAGAGAAAAAAAAATCAATTCTCAGCCTGCCATTAAAGTGGCCCTTGTTGACTATACCAAAGGATTCATGGAAGGGAAAGGGAGGGAGGGAGGGACAGAATTTGGAACTCAAAAACCTAAAAAAATGTTAAAAATTGTTTTAACATGTAATTGTGGAAAAAATTAAATACTATTATAAAAAAATAAAGTGGCCTTTGTCTTTATGATAAACTGTGCTAGGTGCCATTTAAATAAGATCTCAGTCCCTAAACTTTTATAATCCAACAAGCATTTACTAAATGTCTACTGTGTATTGAACACAAAAACATAAATAAAACAGCCCCTCCCCTCGATGAGCTTCCTTTTTAGGAGGAGAACAACCAATACTAAATATAAAAATAAAATGTACGCAATTCACATAAAGTAAATGCATATATAAAAATTACCAGAACACAGACAATTAGATATAAAATGTATATAAAGTCAATGCACAGTAATTTCTGGAGGTGGAAGGCAAACTGACAATTCGTCCTGTAGGAAGTGGAACTTGACTGGAGGCTTGAAGGAAGCTGGAGATTGTTGGAGGCAGAACAGAGGCAGGAGCACTTTCTAGACACAGGGTACAGCTTCTGCAAAGGTACTGAGACAGGACATGGAAACAAGTTTGGCTGGGACAGATAATGCTTGAAGAAGTGCAATAGGCAGTCAGTCTGAAAAGGCAAGCTGTGGTCAGATTGGGAAGGGTTGTAAATGCCAGGCAGAGGGGTCTGTATTTTATCCTGGGAGCTCCCTTGAGCAGGGGAGTGATGTGGTCAGGCAGGGTAGAGGATGTTTTGGGGAGGGGAGAGCCTGGAATAAGGAAGACCAATTAGGAAGCCAGTGAGAAGCAATGAAAGCCTACAGTGTATGAGCTGAGAGAAAAGGGATGGATGCAAGAGATGTTAGGAAGGAAGAAGGGATGAGACACAGCATCTGATTTTCTGTGGTGGGGGGAGGGTGTTATGAGCCAGAGAAAAGAGTCAAGGATAAATCTGAGGCTGTGAATCTGGGTGATTGGAAGGATGCTATTGTCCTCCACAGATATAAAGACTGGGACACAGAGAAAATGGGTATGGACGGATATCTCTAGGACATGTAAAGAACAGGGGAATAAGTACTGAAATAATAAAGGAGTAGACTAAAATATTTACTATAGAGGTGCATTTTAGGTGTGGGGAAAATGCAGGTGTATGATAGGAGTGAAGGATGAAAGAGAAAGAAGGGAGGGAGGGAGAGAGAGGAGAGGAGGAAGACAGAGAGAGAGACAGAGAGGGAGAGTGAATTTCCTTTGGTCCTTTTAGCATAATTAGAAGAGTCTATAGGCATATCATATGCAGACAATTTCATAAGAGCATTCTATTAGATCTCCACAATGAATGAGAAAGAGGGAATAGAAGTGTGTAGCTCATTTGCCTTTTTGAGATACATACATACTATATACATATATATATACATGCATACATATACACACATGTGTGTATGTACTTAAATCTACAAGGAATATAGATTTGAAGAGGTGCATACTAGATTGGTCCCATTGTCATGAAATCCATCTTTCATTTCCTTCTGTTAACCTATATCTGCATGTTTTTCAAGAGGGCAAATGCATATTAGTAAAAGCAAAAAGTATCCCAGAACTCCCAAGCACTATGCAGGAAATATAAGTACATAAATACACATACATGTAGATATACACATGTATATTCCTTGGATTTTTTTTAAAAAGAAAA
>JAQQSZ010015017.1:0-11381 GCA_028646595.1 Phalanger gymnotis
TGCTTCCCTCTGCCCCTTTGTGGATTCTGTAGTTCTAGAATTGGTTCAGAGCCATTTTTTCATAGGTTTTTGGAGGGACTTGGAGGGGAGCTCACGCCAGTTACTGCTTTCCAGTCGCCATCTTGGCTCCGCCCCCCATGAGTGCTTTTTAAACCTAAATTTTTATTGCCTGTGCTTAAGCTGTATAGTTTCATGGTTTTCTTCTTGTGTGAACAAGTTGATCTTTTTGGCCCACTGTTAGTCAACAGAAACACCCTGAAATGAAATTTATTGCTCTGCAATCAAATTTTTTTTTTGTGAGGCAGTTATTAAAACAGGAAAACAAGAAAGCTGAGCTGACATGGTTTAGGGCTATGTAAATATAAGCAAATTCATGGGTTTTTGTGGAGTCTGGAGTCTGAGGACTTCAGTTCAAATCTCACCTCTGTTGCTTGTGACCTGAACCTCTCTAAGACTCGGCTTCCGTACCTGTAAAATGAAAGGGTTGTATCAGATGGCCTCAAATAAGAAAATCATAGATTTAAAGCTGCAAGTGACCATTAATTTCCTTATTTTGCAGATGAGTAAATTGAGGCTTGGATGTGAAATTATTTGTCCACCATCAGATGAGCAATGTCAGATCCGAGATTTGATCTCAAGTTTTCCTTACTCCAAGTCCAGCACTGTATCTACTGTATCACACTGCCTTTCTTCCAGTTCTATGTCCATGATCCCATGATATCATATAGCTCGGTTTCGACTTTACCTAAATAGCACTGGCTGCTGGGAGTAGATGTTGGTAAAAGAGAAAGAGGGAACATATGGAAAACAGATCATTAACACTGATCAAAATGACTTTGCAGAGGCAGGATCCCTTGGAGGAAAAGACTCTTTTTATGGCAGATGAAATGAGGTAGAGCTTCATGAGCTCTATCTAACACTTGGGGGAAAACATTAAAAATAGCAATGTGAAATTCATTTCAATGATTTCAAATATTCATGTGATTTTGCTTTTGTGGGTAATCCTTCTACTGATGTAGCTTACAATGCTTCTGTGACTTAGTGGACAGTCTTGGAAAGTAGTAATGCCCAGAAATTAGTCACTCTGCGTGCTTCTCTTAGCTGGTTTGGACCTGCTAGAACTTGTGATTTCTCGGCAAAGCCCTTAAGAACACAGGGTCAGTTAAGTTCAATATATACTTTTAAGCACTACTGTGTGCGAGAGACTCTGTTAGGCACTTAGGGTAAGGACAAAGAATGAAACATACCCACCATCAAAGCGCTTTCATTCTACTGGAAGAAAATAAAATGTAAACAAATAAGTATGTATAAATAATTACAAGAGTCAGAGAATGTTAATAACTGGGGGATGAGGAAGGTGTTAGGGATGCTCAAGAAAGGCATCATGTAAGGATTTTTTGTGAAGAAGAGGAAGAGAAGGAAGAAGAGGAAAAGGAGAAGAAAGAAGAGAAGAAGGAGAGTCCATTCTAGGCATGGCAGAACCCTTGTAATCCAGCTACATGTAGGGCCCTGGTGTTTGAGGAACTGGTGCTGTATGGTGATGGAGTCTTAGTTGGCTGAAGTTTCATAAGCACTGATAACTCATGAGTGACTAGGCTGTAACTGAGAGCACTTAAAAAAAGAATGATTTGCCCATCATTCCACTGCTTCTGTTTCTCTATTTTTTCCAAGTAACGAGCGAGGCAAGCTGCATTTCCTCATCCAGCAGCGATATGTTCATGAGCACATGGTGCCTCTGTTTCTTTTGTGTTTATCCTTCTATGATCTTAGGTGAATGAGTATCCAGAGAAAGAACTGACCAGGTTTATGAACTTCTCAACTTCAAAAGGCTGAAACAGTCCTTCTGCCAACCTGAGGAAGTAAAATTGGCTAAAAAGAGAGGACGTACCTGTAGAGAGTTGTGGAAAGCCAGTCACCTGAGGATGGCAGTGTCTTTCGAGTAAGACTCTTTTTAAAAAATAATATTTTATTTTTCCCCAATTACTGTTAAAACAACTTTTAATATTTTTTTTTTAGGTTTTGAGTTCCAAAGTCTATCCCTCTCTCCTTCCTCTCCCCCTTCCCTGAGATGGTAAGCAATCTGATATAGGTTATACATGTGCAATCATGTAAAATACTTTCAGAAGACACAAACAAAAAAAGAAAGAAAATAAAAAATAATATGCTTCAGTCTGTATTCAGATAATATCAGTTCTATCTCTGGAGGCAGATAGCATGTTTCATCATGAGTCCTTTGGGGTTGTAGTAGATCATTGTATTGCTGATAATAGCTAAGTCATTCACAGGTCTTTATCATTCACTATTACTGTTATTGTATACAATGCCCTCCTGGTTTTGTTCACTTCTCTTTGCATCGGTTCACGTAAGTCTTTCCAGGTTTTTCTGAAATCATCCTGCTTGTCATTTCTTAAAGCACAGTAATATTCCATCACACTCACATGCCACAACTTCTTCAGCCATTCCCCAATTGATGGGCATCCCCTCAATTTCCAATTCTTTGCCACCACAAAAAGAGTTGCTTTAAATATTTTTGTATAAGTTGGTCCTCCCCCACCTTATTAAAAAATCTCTTTGAAATATAGACCCAGCATTAGTATTGCTAGTTATGCACAGTTTTATAGCCCTTTGGGCATAGTTCCAAATTGTTTTCCAGAATGGTTGAATCAGTTCACAAATCCACTAATAGTACATAAGTGTCTCAATTTCCCCACATCCCCTCCAACACTGATCATTTTCCATTTTTGTCATATTAGCCAATCTGATAGGTGTGAGTTGTTTTTGATTTGCACTTCTCTAATCAATAGTGATTTAGAGAATTTTTTAAGTCTAGGTAGCTTTGATTTCTTTGTCTGAAAACTTCCTTTTCGTATCCTTTGAATACTTATCAATTGAGGAATGACTTGTTTTCTTATAAATTTGACTCACTTCTCCATATATTCGAGAAATGAGACTTTTATTGGAGATACTTGCTGCAAATTTTTCCCCCAATTTTCTGCTTTCCTTCTAATTTTGGTTGCATTGGTTTTGTTTGTGCAAAACCTTTTAAATTTCATATAATCAAACTTATTTATTTTACATTTTGTAATGCTCTTGATATCTTGTTTGGAATTAAATTCTTCCCTTATCCATAGATCTGACAGGTAAACTATTCTGTGTTCTCCTAATTTGCTTATGGTATCACCATTTATGTATAAATTATGTACCCATTTTGACCTTATCTTGGTGTACAGTGTGAGATGTTGGTCTATATCTAGTTTCTGCCATGCTATTTTCCAGTTTTCCCAAGAGTTTTTGTTAAATATTGCATTTTTGTCCCCAGAACTTAAATCTTTGGGTTTACCATTGGTCATTTACCACAATGTATTGTGTACCTAATCTATTCCACTGATCCACCATTCTGTTTCTTAGCCAGTACCTATTGTTTTGATAAGTACCACTTTATAATACAATTTGAGTTCTAGTACAGCTAGACTCATTTTTTTCATCAATTCTCTTGATATTCTTGGCCTTTTGTTCTTCCAGATAAGTTTTGTTATTTTTACTAGCTTTATAAAATAATTTTTGGTAGTTTGATTGGCTTGGTACTGAATAAATAGACTAATTTTTGGTAGAATTGTCATTTTTGTTATATTGGCTTGGCCTATCCAAGAGCAATTAATATTTTTCCAATTGTTTAGATCTGACTTTGTGTGAAAAGTGTTTTGTAATTGTGTTTATATAATTCCTGGGTTTGTCTTGGCAGACAGGGATTGTGCGACTCTTGAAGAGAGAAGGACAATATGGATTCTTGCAAGGCACCAATACTAGAGCTCAGAAGAGAGTCACACCTAAGGGAAATTTCATGTAGATTCCACATAAGGAGAAAAGGACTTCCGTGACCAAGAGTTTTCGGCTTCTGTGTTCTCTACAAATGATCCTTACTTTTGTACTTTAAGTTTGAGCTCCCTCTCCCAAGGGAGCTTGAATTTTAAAAGGAAAAATGTACCTCTGGTTTGAGGGGAATTTTTTTTTTTTTGTAACACTGTTCTTGCTATACCTTCTTAGAAAATCCCTTTTTTAAAGGCTAAAAAGAATTCTATCGATTGATTTATATTGGGGAGCACACTGGATAAGGACTTAAACTATAACTAGGTGGCTAAATCTAGCCCACAGCCTGTTTTTATTTGTAAGGCTAAGAATTTTTTTTTATATTTTAAAATAAAGTTTTATTGTATTTAAAAATATAAAAACCATTTTTAGCTCAAGGCCACAATATAAAACAGACAAGCAGGTTTAGGAACTTTATTTCTAGAAGCCTCAACCCCTGAGGGATTACATCTAAAGCCCTTAGGGGAGTCTCAGTCAGCTGCCTTCTGGTGACCCAGTCTGCCAACATGAATGCAAATTAGATAAAGTGTGAACTGGAGAGGTGTGCCATATGCTACATGTAGGGCTTTTCTCATATATATTTGAGTGGCCTTCACCTTTGCAGGAACCCTCTGAAGAAATTCTTCTTATACCTGCTCAGTAAATCCCTTTTCTATAAGCTAATGGAATTTTACCAATTGACTGATATTGGGGAGCACACCTGATGGGAACTCAAAAACTAGTTAGAAATGCCACTCCCTGTGGATTACCCTTTTAGTGAGCTACCTACCTACGGTATCCTAACCTGTGAATAGGAGCAGTCAGTTGAAGAGTGAGCCCAGAGACGTCACTATACAAGACTTCCCAGGTTTCTCTGAATTGGTCCCTTTTGTCATTTCTTACAGTAGAGTAATATTCTATTACATTCACATACTGTAATTTGCTCAGCCATTTCCAATTAATGGGTATCTCCTTATTTTCTAGTTCTTTTCTAAAACAAAAAGACATACTATAAATATTTCTTTACATATGGGTCTTTCTCTTTCTTTGATCTCTTTAAGGCACAGGCCTAATAGTGATATTGCTGGGTCCAAGAGTACATATAGTTTAGTGACATTTTGGACATAGTTCTAAATTTTCTTCCAGAATGGCTGTATCAATCCACAGCTCAACTAACAATGTCTTGTTATACTGTCCAGTTTGACTGGAATTGAGAGTTTATAAAGGGAAAGAATATGATATAATTGGTAGGATCAACATTTGGTGAGGGCTTTGAATGCCACGATCACTTCTATACTAAGAGGTATGAGAACAGGACCATAAGAGAGGAACATAAAAGCTAAGGTAAAAAATTAATCAATGTACTTCTCTAATGTGATAATAACTCATATTTATATAATACTCTACAATGGACAAGGTCTTTTCCTCATAATTCCATATTTTCTATCTTAGGCTTTCTTTTCTTCTCTCTCCCCACTTTCTTTTGGTGTTTTCATCAGCTATCACAGGTTTATCATTTCAATGACAGTGATTTGCAGATCTATATAGTCAGCTGAAGTCTTTCCCCAGAGCTCCAATATTTTATCATCAATCCCTCATTGGACATTTCAAACTTAAAATGTCCCAAATAGAAATTGTTATCTTTCTAGAACTAGAGATGCAAACAAAGGCTAAAGAAAGTCCCTGATCTCAAGGAGCTCAGTCTAATGGGGGAGATGATATGCAAACAATTATGGAGCACAGGATAAATTGTAGATAATCAATGGAGGGAAGGCACTAGAATTAAGAATTTGGAAAGGCTTCCTGTGGGAGGGATTTTAGCTGGGACTTGAAGGAAGCCAGGGAAGGTAGGAGGCAGAGATGAGGAGAGAGAGAATTGCAGGCACGAGGAGCAGCCAGTGAAAGTGCCCAGAGTCAGATGAAGCGTCTTGTTTGTGGAACAGCAAGGAGGTCAATGTCACTGGATCAGAGTATGTTAGGGGCAGTGAAAATTATAAGAGGACTGGAAAGGTGGGGAAGGTAGGCTATGAAGGGCTTCGAATGCCAGAGGATTTTATATTTGATGCTGGAGGTGACAGGGAGCCACTAGAGTTTATTGAGCAAGGGACTGATGTGGGTAGACCTACATATACTTTAGGAAGACCGCCGAAGAAAGCTGCACGACGGAAAGACTGGAGTGGGGAGAGGCTTAAGGCAAGGAGACGAACCAGCAGGATATCATAATAGTCCAGGAGTGAGGTAATAAGGCCTGTACTAGGGTGGTGGCGGTGTCAGACAAGGAAAAGGTGTGCATGGGCGGGATATTATAAAGACAAGAGACAGTCCTCTTCCAAATATCCCTATTTCTGGTACACCGGTCTTCCGGGTGCATTACTTTAGCATCATCTTTGACTCCTCATTCTCATCTCACATATCTAATCAGTTACCAGATCTTGCTGTTTCTACTTCTACAGCATCTCCCATATCCAACACCGCTATTCACAAAGCCACCACTTTAGATCTGGCCCTCATTTCTTCTCAACATTATTTTGAGAGACTCCTAATCTGTTCCCCTCAAGCCTGCCTCACGTCTCTCCACAATTATCTTTTATAAAACTGCCAGGGATTTTCCTAAACACACATTTGACCATGCCATTTCCCTATTCGATAACTTCTAGTGGCTGCCTACTGGTTTTAGAAGAAAAGTCAAACCCCTTTGTTTAAGGTTTTAAGGCTCTTTGCATCCTGGTCCCTAACCCAAACAGATGGGTAGATCGAGAAAGGCTTCATGTAGAAGGTGAAGTTTGTTGCATTTTTTGGAGAGACATGAATGCTACTGGGAGGCCGAGGTGAGGAGGGGTGCACTCCAGGCATGGGGAATGGCCGGGACAAATGTCACACATGAGAAACAGTAAGAACAGTCCAGCTCTGGCTGGACCTTGGGTGTGTGAAGTAATGGGCAAGACTGGGTAGGGAGGTTGGCACCAGGTTGTGAAAGGTTTAAATGTCAAAGGATTTTATATTTGCTCCTAATGATAACAGGAAGCCGTCTTAGTCAACAGTTTACTAATTAGTGTAAGGCAAGGAAAGCATTTATTATGTGCCAAGAGCTATACTAAGTTCCAGGGATACAAATACAAGCAAAAAGACAGTTCCTATTCTCAAGGGGTTTACATTTTAATGGGGGAAGACAATCCACAAAAAGGAGCTGAAAAGGGGGTGAGGGGAACCGTACCCACGTGGGACATGGTATCAAAGTCTGGAAAGTCAGAAGCAGATCCAGGAAGGGAACGAAGGATGTCTGGCCAGTGTCCACCCCCAAAATAGAAGCCCCAGGGGGAAATGACCAGCGCAAGAAGAGGGGACAGCATGGTGGACGGAGGTTCCAGGTTAGAAGACCTCACTGAGAAGGCAACTGAGGCATGGTGGCAAAGATACACAGGGACAGATTGAAGAAGCAGGGAGATCAATTAAGAAGCTCATGCAATAGTCTAGGAAGAGGGACAATCATCTGATCTATGGTGCTGAATGTGAATAGAGGTAGAAATGAGAAGATTTGGCAACTGATTGGATATTTGGGTTAAAGGAGAACAGGGAGTCAAAGATGTCATTGAAATTGCAAACCTGAGTGTCTGAAAAGGATAATGGTGCGCTTAACAGAAAAAGGAAAGTTTGGAAGAGGGCTGGGTTTGGGCATATAGATAAGTTCTATTTTGTACACCTTGGGTGTGTACCTTTGGAATAATCACTTTGAAATAGGCAGTTTTTGATGAGGGACTGGCACTCAGGGGAGAGACTAGGGCTGGATATAGAGCTCTGGGAGTCATTTGCAGAGATAATTAATCTGATGGGAGCTTATGAGTTCACCAAGAGATTGTAGAGGACAAAAGACAGAGCCCTGGTATTTCATTAGGGGGTGATGAGGTATCAAAGGAGACCAAGAATTAGTGAGACAGATAAAACAAAAAAACCCCCAGCAGTGTCATGAAAACCCAGAGAGTATCCAGGAGGAGAGTGGGTCCTATGGCCCCTTCCACTGATTGGCTGGTTCTTCCCAGAATCCCCAATTAAGGAGAATGCTATGGCCAGCCAGGTCTTCATTCCTCTCTAGGTTCCACATTTGACTCTCTAGACTTTTTCTGTCATGCCACTGCAGGTACCTTCTCCATCCATTGCTTCTCGGCTTCCTTTTTGTGTTATCTTCCCCCATTAGGATGTAAGTTCCTGAGGGCAGGGGCTCCTTCTCTTTGTGTTTGTATTCTCACAGCACTGTGCCTGGCACACAGTAAGCACTTAATGCTTCTTCACTTGACTTGGTCAACAAGATAAGGACTGAGAGGAGGCCATCGGGATTTGGCAATTAAGAGCTCACTGGTAACTTTTTGAGAACAATTTCCTTTGGACAAAGAGTTTGAAAGTTGGAATGCAAAGTGTACTGGAATTTTAACAACTTCTTGAGTGCGTGGTCTGAATGGTACACAGACAAGCTTTCTGTAAGGGTTATTAGCACAGTACGGATGTCTAACAAACAGGATTATATCCTCGCAAAATTCATAGAACACAGGACCATCCTCTTCAGTGTTAGGGAGCTTCCACAAAAGTTATCTCGGAGAAATGGGATTCGTGGAAGTAGTTGCAAAGCTGTGTCCCAGGAATAGCTCCATCTTATCATAACAAAAGGCATTATTGTCTTCTAATCCATGAGTTGCTGGGCCGTTGGATTTACCAGGAAGCTGCTTTCAGACCGATGCATTATTGCAATAATGAAAAGGGATTGCTGTTCTAGAATTGCAAGGGGTGTGCGAGAGACCAAAAACCCAAACTCAAACAAACCAAAAAAACCCATGCTAAGGAGCCATTTAACATAGGATCTCATTTTACACTGCTATGAAAAGCATATGACAGCCACTGTTTCCCATTAAAACATAGACATACATAGAAAGGCCACTTAGGCTGCTGACCAAACTTAACCAGGATAAAAAGCTTTTCCTTGAATCAGGGCTACATTACTAGCTTACTTCTGGAAGCTTTTCTGCCCTTTTGCTTTCTCCCCCCTGCTCCCCCAGCAGTTTCCTCTTTCCCACTAAGAGTAGTATGAGAAGGAAGGCCATTTAGAAAAATTGGGAGAAATGATTATGAAAGAAAAAAAAAACATGCAAGCCAGAGGGAATATATCTTGGTATTTGGAGAAAAAATTGTCTGTGTATTTGAAGATGATACAATCATTTCATTACTGATAGAAACCTGTGCTTTGAGCTGTTTCTCCATCTATAGGGGCAGATCTGACTGGTCCCTCTCACTTTTGCCTCTTCAAGACAGAGCCAGTGGCCCCAGAGTAGGATAAAACTACTGGTTTTGGGGAGAGAGTCCATTATTTTGGCTTATCCATCTGAACTAACTATCCATGGATGTGTATATACATGATCTAATTCAGGTATAAATAACCACAGATTTCCCACTTAAGGTGATAGATCTCTACTAGTGAATAAGGGAATCAATAGAACTTTTCATGAAAAGAGGACATTTAATTTTTCTTTTAAATGTTTAATGTTCACTTGGCAGAACATTCAGAAATACAAACTTTAATACTGTTACAAATTTTTACACACAAGAGCCTCTTTCCAAATTGCATTTGAAAAGTGGTTAGAAAAGACAAAAATAATTTTCTTTTATTATACTTAGAGTACCACAAAGCTTAACTAAATGCTTGCTGCATTTACAACACTTCACTTCCTCAGTGTGGCTAAGGCTGGTTATTTAATCTGGACCAACTCAGCCAATGCTAGCAGAAAATAAAGCATTCCTTTGGAAATCCAAAGGATCAGTTTCATGATTCAATATTTTGAAGTTGTTGCTCAAAATATACAGTCCTTGAAAGTAGCTTACGTTGACATCATTTTCTGAAGCGTTTGAAAAGTGGGTGGACATGCTTATTTACAGATGGCTTGCTTCTAGAAGAATGATATTCCATATAAACAGTATCATCTGCCCCTGACATGGAGCTCATTGTGCCAAAACGACGGGACACCTGAGTGGGGAGAATACACAGAAGTGAGGAAGGAGGCATGCGGGGCAGCCATTGCAAATACACTGAAATAGGTGGTGAAGTGCAGTGTTACCAGTTTCCCAGGGACAAAAGAGGGCTACTTCATTTCCATCTTAATCATAATATCCAAAAAAGGTGTTAACAGTAGTAAAGTCAGAAGCATCTCAAAAGTCCTAATCCCAGGCTTCACTTAGTAGGCTTCTTCTCAGGACTATTTCTTAAAGGTCATCAATAAATAAATGCACTCTAACTCAAATGGTGCCCAAAACTATATCTCATATCTGTGAGCTTGCAAGACAGATGTCTTCCATGGGTTTTTAAAGCCAGAGAGAGCACAAGAAAAGATACAATCCAAAGAAATTTTCTCTATTATCTTAACTGGTCCTTAATCACCTCACAAGGTCAACAGGTCAGGGATTATTACTTTTATGTGACTGATGAAGAAACTGAGGCTCAATAAGATTAAATGACTTGCCCAAAGATCCCATAGCTAATTAAAGGCAAGGCTGGGATTGCAGCCCAGGATATTTAACTAACTCATAGCTCTAAATTACATTTTCTTCTATGCACTCAACAAATGGAATGATTGGAGAAAATCATCTATTTCCTTGGAATCAACTGTCAAGTACCCTGTCTTTTGGGTACACTGAAGCCTAAAATGCACATGAACAAGAATGACTGAAATATCTGGCTTTATGCCAACTCACCTGAGTGGATCTGGAACCAAATTCTCCTGCTACCACTTCTTCCTCAGCATCCAAGTCAGTGGCTGCCAGTACCTTCTGTAAAAGCTGCTGCTGTTCCTCTTTAGATGAAAATGCTAATTCTTCTTCCTCCATACCAGCAAGCTTAGTAATTACCTGTAAAGTAGAAAGTGACAAGAGGTTGTTCTCTTTTGGTGGCCTTTAAAATATTTTCTTCATTATGAACTTAATAACCATCAACAAATTTTGACATTCTAACTTACAAAAGAATAACAGAAGACTGTATATGAAAGTGTCAACTTTTTCTTAAAGTGCATGTTAAACTGAAAAGAGAAAAACAAAACTGTCCTGCTTTTGTCCCTTTTTGAACTTTTTTGTTTTCTTCTAGGATTTTTTTTTTTTTGCATTTGTCACTTCTCACCGATTAGCTGCCATTTCACTGGCAAGCTTTATGGTTCACCACGAAATAATGTATTGCTTAAGAGGCCCAGGCCCTTGGTTTCACAGCCAACAGAGTTGTGTGGCAAAAGAACATCTGGTAACATAGTCCTTAATTAATATACGAATATGACTCTTGGTATACTGTAAACAGGCCAGAAGCTCTCTGGGGTGGGGATGGACTCACAGATCATAAAAAGCTAGACAGCATTTTTGAGGTCATCTAGTCCAACCCCCTCCTACCCCCCCCCTTTTTTTTAAATTTATTTTTAATATGTTTAGTTTTCAGCATTGATTTTCACATGCGTTTGAATTACAGATTTTCTCCCCATTTCCACCCCCCCACTCCAAGATGGCGTACACTCTGG
>JAQQSZ010015018.1:0-11381 GCA_028646595.1 Phalanger gymnotis
AGTCACCAATCCACACCCACACAGGTTTCACACCTGACAGGGCCCTGGGCCTGGGGCTTAGCACTTAACAGCTGAAAGTACTTCCACTCAAAAGAAACAAAAGCCATGCTAATGAGACAATTTTGCTTAACAACACAGGCATCAAATGTAAATAGAAGATGCAATTATAATCTTCATTTTCTTTCTTGTTTTGACATCTGTCATTCTACACATTTCTTATCTTCTTTGGTCATTAGGTTGCTTTCTTGTAAAAATAGAAAATCACCCACTATGTGATGACACCGTGGATATAGTGCTGGACATGAAGTCAAGAAGAGTGAAGTTCAAATCTCATTTCAGACACTTCTTGACTGGGTAACCCTAGGCAAATCACTTAATCCTTGCCTGCCTCGGTTTCCTCAACCCTAAAATGGAGATAATGACAACATCTGACTCCTAGGGTTGTTACTAGCATCAAATGAGATATTGGTAAATCTCTTAGCTTAGTGCCTGACATATGGTATGTGCTTTATAAATGCTTATTCATTTCCTTCCTTCCTTCATTTCTTCCCTCCTTTCTTCCTTCCTTTCTAACTTCCCTTCTTTCTCTCCTTCTTTCCCTCCTACCTTCCTTCCCTTCTCCTTGTTTCCTTTCTAATTCTTCCTTCTTTCCTTCCTTCCTTCCTTCCTATCAGGGAAGAGTATGAAAAGTACCAATAATTTGCCATTTCTTAAATGGAAAGCATTTCCCTTCTCAGTGGGAAAAGTCAATTTATCTTACTAGAAAACAAGTTAATTCCAAGAAAATAGTTAATTATGGAGATCACTGAATCATAGAATTTGAGGACTTAAAAACTCTTAGAAATTATTGAGCATTCCCACCCTTACTTGTTCTATAGATAGGGATGCAGACTTTCTCATAGTTTAAATAATTTCTCTAATTGCTAATCAGGGTTAGTAGGGGGGCACTAAACCAAATATTCTAACTCTAGTATTCTTTTTACAATAATACACAGCACTGCACATCTACCAAATAACATACCAGAGAAGATTCACATAAGAGGATAAAACAGTCCTCCCTCCCATCCCCCCAAGTCCAAATTTTAAAAGAGTTGCTTTTCATCACTGCAAAATATTTATTTTTTGTTCACAAGGTACATAATCATTGAAGGTGAGGTCTATTAATATAGCAATACTGTTTCTCTCCCCATCTCCCCCTGCCAGATGCCAGTGTTGGTACTAAAGAAGGTAGGGAGTGGAACCCACTATAAGTCATGTATATTATTCTTAAAACCACTTTCATTCCCAAGTATACAATTTCTCCTTCCTATTGTGAGCCATCCCTTATAACAAAGAATAAAAAAAGAAATGGGAAAAAGTTCAACAAAACTAATCGACATTGCAGAATATCATAGCATATGTGCTGTTCCATATATATACATATCTACACATATACATATCTCCACCCCTACAAGGAAAGAAGGAGATACATTTTCTTATTTCCTCTCTAGCGCTAACCTTATATCTCATTACTAACATCCTATGCAAAGTGCCCAGGAAGGTCACTGGCCTTTCATAGAATCTTGAAGATTAAGTGGACACATTTATAAAGGCTTTTGCGATCCTCAAACAGCTGCTAACCTATTCCAAGATTAAATGGCATTTTATGAATAAATTTCTTAAACTATTTTTGCCTAAGCACTGAGATTTGATTTTAGAGTCTTACCGAATATCTTCAATCCTTTGGTCCTTTTCAGTGACAGATCTCATCTTTATTTTCTTTCTTTTTTCTTCCTTTCTACCTTTCTTCCTTTCCTTCATTTTTCTCTTTTATTTCTTTTTTCTTTCTCTCTTCCTCTCCTTACTTCCTTTCTTCTTTCTTGGATCTACCTATTTCACCCAGGCTGGAAGTACAAAGGCAGGCTACCCACTAGTCTTGTCTCATTCAAATTAACATGAGAGCTTTAACCTGTTCAGTTTCTGACGGAGGTAGTTTTGTCCCTCCTTACTTTGTGGTCTCTTGTTTCTTGGAGTTCAATATATTAATTTTGTTGTTATTGTTGTTGTTGTTGCTGTTCAGTCATGTCAGTCATGTTTGTTATGTCCAACTCTTTGTGACCCTTTTGTAGTTTTACAGACAAAAATGCTAGAGTGATTTGCTATTTCCTCCTCCAACATATTTTACAGGTGAGGAAACTGAGGCAAACTGGGGTAAGTGACTTACCAAAGGTTACACAGCTAGAAAGTGTCTGAAGCTAGATTTGAACTCAGGAATATGAGTCTTCCTGACTCCAGGCCTAGCACTTCCACCTAGCTGACTATATTAATTTTACAAACACCTTATTGGCTTAGCCCAGTGTAACTCAGAACTGCTGAGATTAAGAGATCCCTTAGCCATAGCAGCAGTGGTAGCTAGGATGATAGATATGAGCAACAATATCCAGTCATCTACTTTTTTAAAGCCACTCCTACCATTAACCTGTACTGCGAATCTAGTTTATTTGCTGCATTGAAATATTCAGTGTGTTTCAGTATCTGTCACATTCCATTACTTTTGTGCTTCAAAAGACCTATGATTCTGTCAGCATGAGTACTCTCCTCATTGAAGCAGATTACAACTTCTTTGTTCCTCATTACATAGTCTTCATGAGATGCTATTGCACAGAAAACAAGCAAATTCTGTGGATAACTAGATGATGAACTTGTTTTATTAAACTAGACAGATGACATAGACTATCACAAAGTCTGTATTAGAAAACTTTCCAACTCATTAAGACCTTTCTGTATTGGCAGTCCACTAGCATAGTCATTGAGAAGGCAATTAAGGTCGATCAGTCAATAAACATATATTAAGCACCTATTATATACCAAATATCGTGTGTGTGTGTGTGTGTGTGTGTGTGTGTGTGTGTGTGTGGTTCATCTCCAGCTATTCAAATGACTAAGACCTTTTGTATCTGCATAATTGAAATGGCAAATAGCAAACTTCTATTTGCTACCATTAACAGGAAAGGAGAAGTTAAGAGAAATGTAAGGAAATGAAGTCTGATAGTTTCTGAGTCTTTCCCCTTCCCCCCAGTATGTCTTTGGCTGTTCCTTCTCTAAACTGCCAAGTTTCTGTTGAATTGAATATATCCTCATCCTCTCAGGCGCCCAGTTCCAAAATGCTAGGAGTTCTTTTGGAGTCTTTAGTTTCATTAACTTACTACACCCAAACAGTTTCTAAGTCTCATCAATTCTATCCCATCAATGTAGCTCTCCTATCGTCTTCTCCCCACTCATACAGCCACCACTTTATTTGTCCCCCTCTCTCCTAGACTAATCAATTTTTTTTTCTCATATCCTCTGTCCCTGGTCTCTTTTCTCTTCAATCCATCCTGCACACAGCTAATAAAATGATCTTATTGGGTCATAGGCCTAATCTTATCATTACCCTGTTCAAAATCCTTCGGTGACTCCTATTTGCTGTTATAGAACACAAACCCTTCAGCCTAACACTTAGAATCCTCCTAACTCTATGAATTTTCATCTTTCATTCATTAATCTTACATCTTCTTCACTTCAGAGTCCTTGACTTCCTTCAAGCGTGCATTCGGGTATTAACTTATCTGTGAAGCCTTCAGGTTCCCCACCCTTCCTCTACCACCAGTCCCCCCCCCATCTACCTTTCATAGTTTTCTTTTATTGTGCTTATTTGTCTATATGTCTATTTGTCTATATTTGTCTATATATCTTCCCTATTAGAACACAAAGACACCTGGAAAGAAAAGTCTCTTTCATTTCCATCTTGTTATCCTCAATAGCTAGCACAGTGCTTTAGACACTGGAGACCCTCTATTAAGAGTTTGTTCTGTGGGATTTGTGGTTGAATCTAATAGCTGTTTAAATGAGTGCAGATATATCATTGTTAACAGAAGAAGTGAAATAGTCATTATCTAAATAAAACTCCCAAGGGAACACACATAGGTAACCATAGTGTATGTGCCTCTAATCTAAGGAATTTCTCTGAGATCAGGTTAAAAGAGATATGATCCAGTGAGGTAAAATTAGGTTTGTCCTTCTGGAGGCACAGAATGATGAAACTTACAGAGATTCAAATAAGAGCTTTTCATCTCAAGAATTGATAAGATGGACTAATTTTATTTTCCTAAGAACTCAAAGCTTTCAAATAGCATACATATGTGTCAATATAACTTAGATATTTAATGTTAAATATATTTTATTCCTTCCCTTTGGCCTTTAGAAATATATTAGTATTGTTAAATATTGTCAAATCCACTTCTTCTTTACTGAAATAGAATTTTGCCCTAAAATCAACCAATCAGTGATCATTTATTAAGTGCTTACTATATCCCATTCAATATACTAGGTTCTGGAAGTATAAAGACCAAAATAAAATAGCCCCCTTTCTTGAGTTGATGTGCTCTTAAAAATGAACTCCCTAATTTATACCCCTAGTTGATTCTCTAGTACCGCATTGCATGTTCAATAACTATGATAATAATAGTTCCCATTTGTATATTAATTAAGGTTAAAAAGTATTTAGTACACATTATTCTATTTAATCCTCACAACAATCCTCTGAGAGGAATATATTATTATACTCATTTTTCAGATGAGGAAAGTGAGACTTCTGTTAACCAACTTCCTGAGAAGTCAATAGTTAACAAGTAATTCAAGGAGGATTCAAACCAAAACCTTCCTCATTCCAAGGCTAGCACTGTATCCACTAGGTCATGCAGGCTCTTCCATTTTTATTTCAAACTGAACATAACTAAACCAAAAGCTGTAGATAAGTTCACTTACCTTGACAGTGTACTTTCCAGGTATATACACATACATGATGAGGTTAACATACACACTGCTAGAGCTAACTCAGTGTTTGGGAGGCTTTGAAGTGAAGTATGGGAGAGAAGTATTAGGCTGCCTACCAAAGTTAAGTTTTAAAGAGCTGTTCTGCTAACCTCATTATGTGCCTTTGAAACCTGGACAGTATTACAGCTCCATGTCAGGAAATTAAGTCACTTCCATTTGAATTGTCTTTAGAAGATTCTGAAGATCAAGGGCAAGATAAAATTCTGGATACTAAGTTCCCTTCTCAAATTGAACTGCCAGGTATTCAAACCCTGTTGCAGAGAACGCAATTCTGATAGGCTGGCCACGTTGTTTCAATGCTCAACATACATTTGCCTAGAAGACTTTTTTATAGAGAACTCACAAAAATCAAACTCTCACACTGAGATCAGAAGAAGCATTACAAAGACACTCCCAAGGTCTTTCTGAAGAACTCTGGAATCAATTGTGAGACATGGGAGACTCTGGTGCAGGACTGTCCAGCATGGCATGACATGCTTGGATCAAAGAAGATGCTCTGCCCTATGAACAAAGCAGAATTGCAGTACCTCAAAAAGAAACATGAGACATCTCCATTTGAAATGTTCATATGAACTATTTGTGCCCAGTCTGCTCATATTGGTCACAGTTGGATACACCATACGTTGACCTCGACATAGTGATGTCATTTTGGTTTTCCTTAGCTATGAAGGACAACAAAAAGACAACTAAAGTAAACTTATTCCTTCTCTATATAATGTATACAATATTTAAGGATTATTTTAAGGAAAATATTTGATTAATTTTTAAAATGCTACATAAATGTTTTATTTGGTGCAGTGGGAGAGGGAAGAGCCATAATCCTTGTCTTCTCTTTTAATTTCTTACCCATACCATGCTGCTTTGCTTCACAAATATTTATTGATTGATTAACCTATGCTGTAGGAATATAATTTTGACTTATATGAGATAATAATGTTGGTACCACCTACTTTCACATGGGTCTTCTGAGAGAAAAAAAGGAACACTTTGTAAACTTCAAAGCATATGTCAAAGCATATATCTTTTATGAATATAAACATTTAGTAACTGATTGGTTGGTAGAGGGTTATCTAGATGTGTCAATTAACTCCATATGCTCTTTTTTTAATGCAAAGATAACTAGATTTCCATTCACCATATACAGTGATTTTATACATTTTTTAACTTCCTCTTGACAAAAACATAGCTTTAAAAGCCATTTATGTTATTAATATTTATCACTATCTCATCCTTAGATTAAATATTCTTAAAGTTATTACAGGACCATGACATTAATTTTTATTTATGTTATTCATTTGCCTTTTCTTCCATCTCTTTTCATGTACTTATTCAATGCTCCCACATATCTACATGCATCAATAGAGCTAACTCCATACAAAGGTATAGTTTACAACTCATTCACATATTCCCATTGTATATGACTCTTGTTATAGTCAAATAAACATTAACCTTCTCTAGGTCTTTCCTATGTGCCTTTTAAATATCTCAACTGGCCAATACCACTCCTGTGCAACCATATTATCTCTTTTAGACTACTCTCCCTCTTCTGCCATTGAAGTCAATTGTTTTTGTATGGAACATATATTTTTTTCTGAATCTTTCCCCCCTTCTTGAGGTAAATTCATTTATAGAATTTTGGCTCATGGGATCCTACTTATTATTGCTCTAAACTCAGAAATCTGCTCACCTCAAATCTAGGGAATATTTATACCACCCAGACTGTTTTCTTCCTTATCATGGATAATTTAAAAATAGTGAGTAAGTATCCTTCCAATTTTTCCTCATTTCTGCTTCAGCAATCATTTCCTTCACATTGCAAAGATTAAGATTTAGAATGAGTCTCTTTTTACTTTCTATAAATTCTGAAAAAAAAATGAAATTATCATTAGGAATTTGTCAGTTACACTCCTTTAAGCAAAAAGTGTCCCAGCAATGTCTAGCTAGGTGAAGTCATTGATGTCATCTCTGGGCATTTCCTCTGGCTGTCCCTCAGGTCTGGAATACTCTCCCTCCTCTACTCCAATTGTTGATCACCCTGGTTTCCTTTAAATTCCAAGTAAAATGCAATGTATTATGAGAAGCCTTCCCTAACCCCTCAGTTCTAGCCTTCCCTCTGTTAATGATTTCTTGTTTATCTAATATACAGCTTACTTTGTATATGTATGTTTAAATGTTGTCTCCCACATTAGACAACATGCAAACACATATATATGAAGTAATCTATGTACAGGATAAATAAGAAAGAGTGGTCAGACAGGTAGGAAGAAAACTGGGAGAGAGTAGTATCTATAAAACGATCTGGGCTGACACATTGCATCTACCTGTTATGGTCCCCAAGATCATCACACTTCTTCTCTACCTCTTGCAGCGTGTCAGGAGAAGCCTGGAAGCTGGGCTATCCTCTTTCTCCTTATCTATCTCAGTTTATTCAAAAGTCTGAATAAAACTATCTCAGTGCAGAGGACATGGAAACTCAAGAACTCTTCCAAAATTATATGTGTACTCTCATCAGAGGCTAAACAGTCTCCACAATAACTTAACTTGCAGTTCTCTCAGTACTTATACTTGTTAGAGCTGATACATAATACAAATCACTTCTACTTTAGCAGAGCAGAGAATAGAGCATTGGTTCAGATCCATCCTAAGGCATTTATTAGCTGCATGATGTTGCGCAAGTCATTTAACCTGTGTTGGCCTCAGTTTCCTAAACCATAAAATAGGGGACAATAATAGCACCTACACCCCAGGGTAATTTCAAGGATAAAATGAGATACCTGTTGTGTCGGTAAGCAAAATGGCCATTGTTTTCTTTGAGTAATTCAGTGTATTTCATTGAGCCTTACAAGGTGCTAAGCCCCAGGCCCAAAACACTATTAGATGTAAAACCTATGTGGGTGTGGATTGGCAACTAAGGTGGGGCCCAAACTGGGGCAAACTCCAGGGAGGGCCTAGTTTACATGTCTGGGACAGTAGAGGCTTTTAGACCAGGTGGGTTTAAGTCACTTCTTTGTGACGATTTTAGGTCACGTGGGTGAGTCACATGTGTGACTCACCCCTGACACTGAAAAAGATATAAAACCAGGGGATGGACTTCTTTTTTTTTTTTTTTTGGAGCTCTCACCCACAGCCCTGGTGGCACACGTGACTCTGGGCCAGCCCTTGTTCTGAGCTCCCGGGCTAAACCTAGACGTTGGTAACTACGAATCTCTATTTGGTCTGTCTGTTGATGTTTGTAATTTGTTTGTAATTTGCTCTGAAGTTCAGTGTGCTGGTCTCTTCCCCTGAGCTAAGTGAATGATATTTGTATGCTGAATTAAAGTAAGCTTGTCAACCCCTTAACCTTGCTTTCCTTAGTTAAGCAGATCAAAAGAACCTGTGCTTTAGCAGCGTGCTGGCAGCTTTCTGGGTGCTGGCTGTTGGTGGACTTACACCCCCACAGCAGCTGCTAGCCGGATTGTTGAAACACTTGTAAAGCACTTAGCATGGAATGTGGCACACACTAGATATTATATAAATATAAGTTATCATTATAAATGTTTTTGTTTTGTTATTCCTTGACTCTATGTACAACAGATTCAAACAAGAAACTTATCCTGCCTAGAGTTAAATATCTGACTAGACAATTGGTGACTGAAATAACCCCTTCAACTCTTTCAGGCTATTAGGAATTCAATGTAATCGAGTATGTGAAAGAATCAAATTTTAAAAGATTATTCTATGTTTCTTTCTTTTAAAGACCTCCCTGATATTATCTCTCCAAAAGTGTCAGATTTCCTAAGAAATAATTCATTCTTGAGAGGATTTGACAATGGCTACAAAAAAGAAGAAGGAAATGGTAAACCACTCCAGTATCTTTGCCATAAAAAACCCAAATGGGGTCACAAAGAGTCAGAAATGATGGGAAAATGACTGAATAACAAAAAAGAAAGAAATCTTGCCTAAATTTAAAAGAACTTTTAATCTCTTCCATGTGAAATTTTAAATTGGTTTGAATTTTACTTCATCGTGACCATTACTATTATCACTATCATTCATCAAACATTTTCACATGTTATCATCTAATTTGATTCCCTTAATTCTGAAGTAGGCAGGACAGAAATTATGATTCAAGAAGACATATTCTTAGCCATTTTTGTGTGTCACGTACCCCCTTGGGAATCTGCTAAAACCTATGGAACTTCTCCCTATTCAATTAAAAAATTGTAGAATAATTTTTAAATGCATAAAATAAAGAAAATTAGTTATATTTAAATGAAGTTATCAAAATTGTCTTTTCATAAGTTCATGTGCCCCAGGTTAAGAAACCTTGGTCTGGAGGCATTATGTGATAGTACGTAATTAGATTCAGTTAGATGTCAGGAAGGTCAATTCATGGGTAAATCTCACTCTTAACCTTTACAATTTCTGTAATTATTGGCACGTTTGGTCACAATTTCCTCAACTTCCTCATGCACTTAAAAAAAAACAAGTTGTGGTTGTTGTTGTTTAATGTAACATGCACTTAAAATACATACGAAAACCTCTTAGAGGAACTTATAGTGAAGCTCAAATTGGACAATACACACAAGGCACTTTGTAAACTTTAAAATACTATGTAGGTATCTAGGTAGTCCTGTATATAGAGCTCTGGTCTTGGAATGAGGAAAACCTGACTTCAAATTTCGCCTCAGACATTTACTAGCTGTGTGACCATAGGTATGTCATTTAACCTCTCTCAGCCTCAGTTTTCTTATCTGTAAAATGGGGATAATAGCACCTACTTCAGAAAGTTGTCATGAGGACCAAATAAGGTAAAATATGTGAAGTGATTTGCAAATCTTAAGGTGCTATACAAATGCTATTATTGTTATCCTCGTTATCATTATCATGTAATATTATTCACTTATTATTCATTTATCTCCTACTTTAGAAATGGGGCAACCAAAGCTCATATTTATGGACTTGTTCAAGGTCACATAGCCTAAGAACAGACAAGATTAGACCTCACATCTCTGTTCTCTTAACTACACCATGCTGCCTAAAGAAAATTTTTAAATGCAAAACTGTTATAACTAAAAATGCATAACAAGCAGGTGTCCTTATATTCTGGTAAACCCAAAGTAGCAAATTTGTCTCAGCTCCTAAAACTGGGTTATCCTGAACAGTTACTTTAGTATATGAACTTTTGGGGGGAAATCTCCAATGTTCCTGAATGCCTTTACTGAATGTTACATACATACAGTCACTATATGAATTCGGTATTGAGCAGCTATGCTTAGTGGAAATTCTTTTGAGGTGACACACGGAAATGCAATAATCCTAAAGAAAATGAAGATGGAAGAGTGCTGCTAAACTCTCAAAATCAGAAGAGGATCATCTGAAAAGTATTTGTATGTTTTTGGTAGGAAGATGGGAATGAGTTTGTGATGACTAATTACAATCCTGGCCTATAACTAAGACGAGTGAAGTAGGATTAAGCCTCCCTTGGGTTTTGTTCCAGAGAGGATTAGAATTTAAGTAGAATGCCAATTTTCATAAAATAATATTATGAAGATGTCATGATCAAAAAAAAAATAAAAGTTACAGTTTGTCTTATGAAAACAGTTCCCAATATACATTTGTTCTTTCAAAACAAAAATTTACTAAATAAATAAATCTGGAAAGAATGGTCATCACGCTAAATTAAGAGGCATATAATATAATGCAAATCTTAGAGGAATTAATTTATATATCGGTGTGTATCCATATAAATATTAAATATATATGTAAACATACATATAAGCATGTGTACACATGTATTTTCTACCTCCATATATCTGTATGTATATAGACAAATATATATATAAATATATTTATGTATAATATCGCATATATATGTATATGTGCATACATTATATTTTTTTCTCCAGCAAGGTTTGATACTTTAATCTCTCCATCTTAAGAGCAAATTGAGAGTTTCTACTTCTCAATATCCTGCCAGGTTAAATGCTAGTCTATTGGTAACTCCCTCCAACTATTTTGTTTAAAAACCTTTAAAATTTTGCTTTTCTTGATCAGTGAATGACTAAGCTTGTGAACTTGGATATCCTGTATTACAGCTAGTCTCACCTGACAAGCTTGCCCTTTCTTTTCTCTATAAGCTCACACCCTCTGGATCAATTCATATTCCTAGCCATGTTAGGCAAATGGAGAAAGGGACTAGACTTTAGATTTCACTGATAAGGGAAAATCCCTCTACCAGCACATTATTTGCAACTTACGATTTTATTGAGTTGCCTAGAACACTGACAGGTTAAATACTTGCCCACGGTGACTGAGGGTAGTATGTGTCAAGACTTGAACCTAGGTTCAAGACAGGTTCAATATCCACTGTGCCATGATGATTCTAAACTAAGTTATGAAAACCAAATTTTGTAACATAAACAAAGGAATAATGGTGAGATTTTTTTCTTAATTTCTCCTTTCTTTTTTTTTTAATTTATTTTTGACATGTTTGGTTTTCAGCATTGATTTTCACAGGCGTTTGAATTACAAATTTTCTCCCCATT
>JAQQSZ010015019.1:0-11381 GCA_028646595.1 Phalanger gymnotis
TTGATGTAGGCTCTTTAACTTTGTTGACTTCTGACTGTATGTTTTGGTCTTCTTTGTCACCAAAGAAAGATTCCAAATCTGAGACTGAATCTGGGTGCATTTTCGCTGCCTGGCCATATTCCCAGCCAATTTACTTGACCCTTGAGTTTTTCAGCATGGTATGACTGCTTGTAGAGTAAAGAGTACTTTGTTCCAAGCTTGAGGGGATGCACTGTTGTTTTCAGAGCTATTTCTATACAGCCAGTTCTGCCACACCAGCACTCCTCCTTCCCCAAGAACTGCCAACCGGGACCTGACTCAGATCTTAAGCAGTGTCTTCACTTCTGCTGGGATGTGCCACTTAATTCCTCCCACCAGGTGGGCCTGGGGACAGAAGTAACTGCAGCTGTAGTTCTGTAGCTGCACCACCTCCTCTGCCCCCAGGGCTGTGGCCGAACCTCGAACTCCTTTCACTCCCTGCAGCTTTGCCCACTAACCTTCTCTGTTGTCCTTGGTGTTTGTGGGTTGAGAAGTCTGGTAACTGCCACAGCTCACTGATTCAGGGCACTAGCGCCTGTTCTCCCTGGCTCCTGGTCTGCTTGGTCCTGCTGCCTCCCACGCTCTCAACTCCACTCTGCTCCAGGCTCTGTGTGCTATTGACCTCATCCAGCGACCATCCAGACTGTCCTGGGCCGGAGCCCTGCTTCCCTCTCCTATTTCATGGGTTCTGCACTTCTAGAATTTGTTCAGAGCCATTTTCGATAGGTTTTTGGAGGGACTTGGCGAGGAGCCCATGCAAGTCCCTGCTTTCCGGCCACCATCTTGGCTCTGTGCCACCCCCCGTGCCCCCCATTATTTGATTTTGAAAGTCTTTTTTAAGATCTTCTATAAATTCTTTTTGGGCAAGTGACCATTTGATATTGCTCTTTGGGGTTTTCTTTACTTCAATATCCTCCTCTGAATATGAACCCGGGTTGTCTCTATTCCCATAATAGGTTTCTATTGTTGGATTCTTTCTCCTTTGCCTGTGCAGGTTTTGTGGTTATAACTCGATTTTTTAATCACCTATATTCCTGGGCTATGGGAAATGGTGCCTCTTGCCCCAGATCTTCAATTCTCCCCTCTATCCTGGAACCAAAGCCAAACCCCCAACCTCCCATAAGTGCTCTCAGCCAGGGGCTTTCTGGCCCACTGCTTCTGCACTCACCAGACCTGTGCTGGTTCCTTCTTACCCCCATTGCTCTTCACAGCACAACTGAGTCTCCTGTTACTCATCAGCAGAGGTTCCCTCAATCCTCCTGGGCTCAAATGTATAGCTCTCTTCACTCTCCTAAGGTGAAAAGTTTCCATGGCTGGGGCCAAGGCAGCCTCTCAAACCAATTAACCCCAGGACTTGCTGCTTGTTATTAAAACAGAACCAATCCTGGAGCTGTTTACTCCTTGCAGGGACCAAACCTGATCCTGGGATTTTTCTTCAGATCTTCTCAAACTATCTCAGGAAGATCCTGGTTGTGTCCTGGTTATTCTTTGTCTGCATCCACACTTTGTTTGCCCTAAGGTGCTATTTTAACTCTTTTGTGGGGGAAAATCTTGAGAGCTTGGAATTTTCTGACCTACTCCAACGTCTTCTCAGAATCCTCTCTCAAGTGATTTTCTTCAGTGAGCTTCTTTACCTCCTTTTCCATCTGGCCAATTTTCCTTTTTAGGGAAGTTTTTTCTTCAGTGTATTTTTGTGCCCTTTTCCCCATTTGGTTAATTCCACTTTTCAAGGCATTCTTTTCTTCACTGGCTTTTTGTATTTCTTTTACCATTTGTCCCAGTCTGTTTTTTAAGGTGTTATTTTCTTCAGCATTTTTTGTGCCTCTTTTAACTCATTTTCTCATGATGCATCCCTCTCACTTTTCTTCCTAATTTTTTTCTACCTCTCTTCCTTGATTTTTAGCATCCTTTTTGAGCTCTTACATGGCCTGAGACCAATTCATATTTATCTTGTAGGCTTTGGATGTAGGAGCTTTGATTTTGTTGTTCTTCTGAATGTTTGTTTTGCTCTTGTCACCATAGAAACTTTTAATATTCAATTTTTTTCCTTTGTTTGCTCATTTTCCCAGCCTATTTCTTTACTTTTAGCTTTTGGTTAAAGTAGTGTTTTGCTTCCAGGGTGGTGGGTGCACTGTCCCAAGCTTGAAGGGTCTTGTGCAATTATTTTTAGAGATACTTATAGGGACCTCTAAGTTTTCAGTTCTTCCAAGGTGGTATGATTTAAGGAGACATGTGTTTACTACTCTCCTCGCCTGTGCTGTGGTCTGTGAGTGACCACAAGCACTCTTTTCTGCTCTGGAACTATGGCAAGGGTCCTTGCTCCACTAAGGTCACAGGCTTTTGTATGCTAGTGCTCCTTCTCACCCTGGAATTGCCACCTAGGCCTGCAACCCGTATCTGAGCACAGGCAAAGTAACAGAGTCCTGCCTCAGTGCTAGCAAAGATAACCCTGTAATCTCCTTCCAATCACTCATTTGACCCCTTTACTGTGTATGCGCTGAGAGCTCTGGAATCAGCTGGATCCCAAGGTCTGCTCTTGGTTTGCTGGGGCTGGGTTTGTGCTGGTGCAGCCTGCACTGAACTGTGCTCCACTCAACAGACCTTTCCTGCTGATCTTCTAAGTTGTCTTTGTAGGGAAAAATTATTTCACTTGATCCTTTTGTGGATTCTGTTGCTCCAGGAATTGTTTTATGGTATTACTTACAGGTGTTTTGAGGGGTTTGGGGGAGAACTCAGTTAAGTGGTCACCTTTTCTCTGACATCTTGGCTCCCCACCAATTCCACTTTCTAATATAATTTGAGGTTTGGAATTGCTAGTGTCCTCCCCTCTTTTTAAAAATATATTTACTTTCAAATTTTAGACCATTTTTTCTTCAAATGAATTTTATTTTTTGTCTAGTTTCATAAAGTACCTCGTTATTAATTTGGTATAACATTAACTATATGTTGTCAGGTAGAATTATTATTTTTCTTGTCCTAGCATGGTCAATGTAGGACCAATGAATATCCCTCCCATACTTAATGAATTCTTGCTCCTTTCTCTTCTTATTATTCGTAATTTTGCATTTACTTAAGATTGTTTTTTGATGGTCCTTTCCATTTCTTTGTTTCCATATTGATATCTCTCTGTCTTCTTGCCCTTTCCCACCCCTGCACCCAAATCACCTTTTTTCCCTGCAGGGCCCCACCTTAAAAAATATCCATTTATGAGGAAAGCAGTATTTAACACTTAGTGCAAACAGTGTGTGTTCTGAGTGTAGAGGGTTGGTTTCATATAACATCACTATAATCCAGTCCTAAGTCTATCGTATCTCTGGTTCTACTCTCCCAACCATTCCCACTACTCACTCTCCCTACAGTTTTAGATTTGTCAGTTGTCTTCAAACGTGTAGTCTCTATACGTATACCTATCACCTACATGCTATAAGTGACACTCTTTCTCCATGAACACTTTGTGTGTTTTTGAGAGAGTATGCTTCGGCTTTATGAGGAAAAAACTTTGTAGCTAGCACTCGTATTATGCTATCACACTAAATATCTTTGCTTTGAACTAATTGCATCTTTTACTTGATTATTACACCATTGGGGATCTAATGAACTTCAATGTTAAAATATAGTTGCCTACAGAAGAATAGTTACCCTAAATCTCAAGATATTAATCTTTTGGGAACTGGATTCATAACTCAAAGAAAAAGTTGGCTGACTAACTCAGAGGGGACATTAAGCTGGAAGGTGTGAACAAGGAAGTGGAAGAGTTAAAATTTCTTCTAGGGAGAGCTTATCAGCTACATTCTAAAGTACAAACAATGATCTAATAAGATCTGACTAGGAATATCTTCCTCCCTCTCCCAGTCAAAATTATCAAGAGAATTATTTGAAATACTGAACTGTAACTTCTATCATCAAAAAAATTTATATTGTGCCTTCAGTGACATCATATCACCACAAAGCAAGACATTTAAAAATAAAGCTTTTGTTCCTGAAAATTAACCTTGTCACCCATAATAAAGTTGGAAACAACATTTTCTAAGCTATTTAAAGGGGCAGCTAGGTGGCACAGTGGAGAGAATGCTGGTACTGGAGTTCCAGTCTGGCCTTAGACAGTTGCTAGGTATGTGACCCTGGGCAAGTCACGTAACCCTTTTTGCCCCAGTTTCCTCATCTGTAAAATGACCTGGAGAAGGAAATGGCAAACCACTGCACTTTGCCAAGAAATACTCAAGTTGTGGTCACAGAGTGACTAATTGACAAAACAGCAACAACTAGCTATCTAAAAATCTTTCTAAAGAAGGGTTTCAGTGGTTTTTGAAAATTAAAAATATTAAAAACATTTGCAAAAGCAACTGATGACATCATGGAAGCTGGAATTTTAGAAACTAAATTTCAACAGAAAACTTTTCAAAAGTAGTGGATCAGTCTGAACAATTAATATGCCTATCGAGTAAGCTTAATACGGATGCTTCTTCACATTCATGAAGCATCCTTTTCAGCTAACAGCCATAAAAAAATGAGAATCAGAATAAGCTGAACTTAAACCCAAAGTGTAGTATTAAGGAAATATTTTTTAATATAATGAATTTTCAAGCTCATTCTTTCCGTTAAAATATTGGAAATTTAGGGGCAGCTAGGTGGTGCAGTGAGTAGAGTACCAGTCCTGGAGTCAGGAAGACCTGAGTTCAAATCCGACCTCAGACGCTTGACAAGTTTACTAGATGTGTGACCTTGGGCAAGTCACTTAACCCCAATTGCCCTGCCTTCCCCCCTCCAAAAAAAAGAAAAATATTGGAAATTTTTGGTAAGAGCAAAAAGGGCTTTTTTTTCCTCTACAGATAAGACAAATGATTTTAAATTATTTCATTTTATGAAATGAAAATGTCACTTTAAAAAATATTCATTTTGTATGTTTTGTAATACAGTGGATAGAAAGCTGGCCTTAAGCCAGGAAAACTTGTGTTCAAGCTCCACCTCTTATATACTGGTTATAAAACCATGGACAAGTCACTTAAGTTTTTAATAGTCTATACAGCTCTCTAAGAATATAAATTGCCAATAGGAATTAAAAAGTTTGGAGATCACTGGCCTAGAAAACAGTGAGACTGACAGAAATATAAAATAATTATTAAGTTCTTACTGTGTTGTGCAAGTTGCTGTGTTAAATGTAAGAAAGCAAGACATTCCCTGGCTTCCAGGAATTTGCATTATAAAGGGAGAGGGAGAACAAATGTAGGAGAGCTAGAGAGAGAGCTTGATATGGAGATGTTCAGGAAGAGTCATGCAGGCCTAAAAGGTAAAAGCTCATCTCTGAAACTCCAGGGTCCCAGGGATTGAGTCCAAGGTTTTTCCTTAGGGAGGAAAGCGATTGACTAGATTAGAGGAAGCATGGTGAAGAGATGGTTGGGGAGAAATAGGCAGACACAGAAGTAAAAAATGTGTAGATGGAATTATTGGGGCAACAGGACAGCATATAGCTAAGGGGGCAGCAAAATATTTCATTCCAGAAGAATCCTGAGAGATCTTCTAGCCCTTCTAGCCCAGAGGAGCGAAGTAACATTCCTAAGAGTTAGCAACTCTCCACGACTAGGGTAGTGCCCATGATCATTTAGCCTTGAAGCTATGGTGAGTCTAGGATCCCTTAGGTAGAAAACAAAGCCCAAAGACTAGGCAAGCAGGTGTTAGCCAGAGACTTCATTGTCCCAGGATATGATAATACCAAGCTCATCCAAATTCATTCTTCCATTGGGGATCAGGTGGATAAGTTATATTACCAGTTATGTTAGCCCAAACCAAACACTGCTGGAAGTCCAACAGGAGCAGTTACCCAGTGGGACAGAGTGATAACTTATCCCAGTCACATTTAGGGAAGTATTTGCCCAGGCCCAGGTAAAAGGTCGAATTTCATAATACTTGTTAAATTTTCTTTCCAATAGGACTAAAATATTATGCCAAATTGGGTAAAAGCAAACTAAGAAATTTTGGATTGTACTATGACCATATGGGCTCCGAAACTTTAGTTGTTCTAAGTAACAAGACAAAAGATTTTGTAGAACTATATTCTTCATTTAGTACTCATGCAGTTTCAAAGGTCAGTGGCATATGTGTTAATAATGTGTAAAATATTTTTAAAATGTGAATTGAGCATAGAATCACAGGGCTAACAGCTTCCTTTTAGGTAGATGATGTACTACTTTCAAGCATGAGCATTTTAATCTAAATTATATACCCATTGCTGAACGGTCTTTAATGATAATCTAGTGTATCAATCATGAAAGTCAGTACTTATCGGTGTAGAATCAAATGGATCTTTTCGGCAAAGTATTAAAAAAAGTCCATGGGCCTTCAAGACCATAGAGCTGAAGATGAGCCTAATCAAACACATTGAATTCAATTTACTTTCCTGAAATGGTAGGTGAGGGAAGTTTGAGGTATGTGAACTCTTATGCAAATATAAGGTGATATTCCAAATCACCAGTAGTAAGAGAAATGCAAATCCAAACAAACCTGTGGTTGTACCTCAATGCCAAATAATTTGACAAAGATGACAATTAAGCGTAATGTTGTTGAAATTGTAGAAAGACACATAAATGCATTTTTTTGGTGGAGCTATAAATTGGTTCTGCCATTCTAGAAGACAATTTATTTACAATTATGCAAAGAAAATGATTAAAATGTCCATAGGCTTTGACCTGTAGATTCCACTGCTAGGCACACGTCCCTAAGAAGGCAGTGACAAAGGACAGGTTCTAGTTCCATATATATAAAACATTTAGAGAAACACTTTTAGTAGCAGTAAAAAAAAAAAAACAGGAAAGAATGTATATCTCTGTTAACTGTGGAATGGCTAAAGAAGTAGCTCATGAATGTAATTAAATATTAATTATCCCATAAAAAACTATGAGCATGATGGATCTAGAGAAGCATGGAGAGATATATCTGAACTAATGCAAAATGAGTAATACAGAAATAGGCAAAACAATACACACAACTAGAGCTTTATGAATGGAAAGAAAAGAAAAATAGAAACTGAATGACATTGAATTATAATGACCCAAAGAAGAGGGTGAACCTCTTGACCTTTTTTTTTTGAGAGTTGGGGTACTATAGCTATAGAATACTGCATTTGATATCAAACTTTTAGATATTTTGGTTAGTTTTGCTGAACTAATATGTTTTATACCTGGATAAGTTCCAATAACTGCACACACTTTAACCTCTCCAACACCCCACTATTATATATATATATATGTATATATATATATATATATATATATATATATATATATATATATATGCAACCAATATACACTTGTGGCCCAGTGCATACAGTGTTCTCATCACATACCTTAACAATACCTATTCAATTGCACTATCCCAGTCCACTAGTATGTCTTGTAAGAGGCCTCATGGTGCCCCCTTTGGGGACAGAATTTAGTATTTTATCCCTCTCAGAAATCTTTCCAGGTTGAAGAATTAACTTACCTCACTCCCTAGGCTACTGCCTTTTCCTACATTTATTCCTTTTGCCTTTTACATTTCCATTCTCCCCTCAGACTCTAATCTTTAAAAAAATGGAAGACAGGTAAGTTATTCAATCAACAAGTATTTATTTATTAAGCACTTCTTATGTGCTTGAGACTATGCTAAGTCTTGAGATTAAAATACAAAGATTGAAATCCCCAGGATTCCTAGGACAGTGGGAATGATGTGTACACTAAATGGATATATAATACACATATTGAGGATATGTACATATAATAAGAATAACATTTATTTGGCATTTGAAGGTTTGCAAAGCACTTTACAAATATTATCTCATTTTAGCCTCACAATCGGGGGAGGTAGGTACTGTTGTCCTCATTTCACAGAGGAGAAAACTGAGACTGACAAAAGTAATGTGACTTGCTTAAGGTCATCTGGCTAGTGAGATTTGAACTCAGCTCTTCCTTACTCCAAGTCCAGAATTCTATCCATTATACCACCTAGATGACATATATAAATATGAAATATATATATATATATATATATATATACATACATGTAAATATAGAATAAATTTGAGGTATGTAGGGAGTCACTTCACTAGTTGGGAGGGGGATCATATAGAAGGTGGTGCTTGAGATGCTTCTTAAGAAAGGGATACATCCTGAGGCCTGGGTGATAGCAATTTCAAAAGCATGGAGATGGGAAAGGGAGTATCGTGTGTGAGAAACAGAAAGAAGGCCAGTTTGGCTGGGTGGCCCACCAAGTATGGGCAAGAAAATAATATCCAATGAAGTTGGAAAGACAGTTTGGGACCAGGTTGTGAACAGAAAAGGGAAGATAGTATTGGAGAACATTTTTCCTTTAGTATGCCTCCATTCAGTCGGCATCTCGCTTTCTCCCTAGACTTACCCGTGGAGCTCTGGGGGAAGATCTCAGATTAAAGATATCTGCAGGGGCCAGCTTCTACTATTTTTCCTTTCCTTCCTCCCCCAAAGCTATCCAGGCAATAATGAAACACTGGATTAGAACAGCAATGAGATAAAAAGCAAAGCATTAGGATTGAAAAGAAGAGGTCTTTGGGGCAGCTGGCAGCTAGAGAAATTCCTCAGGAAGAAACATGGGGGTGAATGAATTTGTTGACCTTAGGGAAAAAGGCATTTACACAAAGATTCAGGGACATGGGAGGCACGGGTGCTCTGAATGGAGGTTGAGGACTCTTCTGAGGCCTCATCATTAGAGAGACGGGAGCTTTTAAATCAGGAGATTATGTTCTGAGGCCTCTTTCCTGGTTCACTCACGGCAATTACTACTTTCTAGTTAGGTCATTGAATAAAACACCACACAACAAAATCAGTTCTCCAGCCAGTGCTTCAGAAAACCATAGTCACATAAAGTCCTATGGATTTGTTGAAGGTGCCAACCTGCATTGGTAGATGGACTTTCCTCATCTGGTAGTTCTCCGTAACAATAAAATCACAGGTCCAATCTCTATTACCTTTTCCCCATGGAAGTGTATAATCGACATGCCACTCCATGATGTTTGTCCTTCATTCTCAAAGAGGACCATGAGATCAGGAAGGTGATGCCATGAAAGCAAGTGAATTGGATTTAAGTTAGGGAGGGCTGTGCAAAGTCACCAGCCACTCCATTGACAATCTCTTGAAAAGAATACAGAAGAATAGTGTCCAATATCCTTCAGGCAGGGAAACATTTTACTTCCCTGAAATTTATGTTTATACTTTTCAAAGCTATCCTTCCTACCCAACCCTCCCCAATCAGGTTGTTAAAGACAACGGAGGGTTACTAGTAGATGAAGACTCAGCAATTCTTTTTTCTTGCAAGTCCATATTTTCAAAATTTGTCTTAAAAGAGACTATGAGAAGAGAGGAGATGGAAAGTTTCCTTTACTCTGCACCAAGGATATATACAATCCCCCACCCACATAAGGGAATCAGGCAAAATATATTCAATAGAAGGGTCATCAGGTGTTACTCAGGAAAGCATAATTGTTCTGAATTATTACATTGTATAATTATTAAATGCAAACAACTTTTTTCACTTATATTTCAATGTAAAAGGGAGAATGTTTAAAATATGGCACTCTTTTTGTTCCCTTTCCAGATAAATGAAGATGCGACCTTTCAAACTGTATTAGCTCTACAGTACCTCTCAGAATGTCACATTATATTATTTGCATATGTACCCTGGAATGCTTCTAAGGAAACTAAAAGCCAGCTAATATTTAATCCCCGTCACGTTGGCAGAAAACTCCTCTTAAAGTAGATTATGATTTATTTTAGATAGTTAAATTTGCCATTGGTTTCTATTGTTCTCAAAAGCCAAAGTTCAGATCCTGTAGGTTTGGGCCCTTGGGAATTAAAGAACCAGTATGATTGATTAATAATTAAATAAATGAGTATAGCAAAATACTGACTAAGGAGAAGTAGCAGCTACTCAGTCAACAGGTAAGTGAGGTGATGAATGTTAGCCTGGAGAATACCACTCATGGAGAGAATCTAGTAATCATTTGATGAAACACTACATCTGGAAGGTGGGAACAAACAGTTTATATTTATATTTATTTTTATTTTTACTTCAAAACCATCTAATGACAATGATGACAAAAAGATGGGAAAAGTCAATGTTGGAAGGTCTATGGGGAGACAAGAATATTAATGTACTGAAGGTAGAACTCTGAGTTAATTCAGCTGATCTGAATATCAATTTATAATTATGGGAGCAAATCACTAAGGTGTTAATTTACTTTTGCCCAAGGATTCCATTGTGGGGCATATATCTAAAGGAGTTCAAAGACAAATACAAAAGTCCAGTAGATACCAAAATATAAATAACAGAACATTGTGAAACAGCAAAGAGCAGGACGAAAAGTGGATATCAGTAAAGGGAATGACTGAATATATTGTGGCACATAAATAGAAAATATTTTAGCACTGAAGAGTTTTGGATATGAGAGAGAAATGCAGAGAAACAGAGATTTGTTTTAACTGATACAAAGGGAAATGATCAGATCCCAAAGAAAAATATACACAATGACTACAAAAACCCAAATGAAAAGATCACCAAAAGGAAACAAAGTAAACAGAAATACAACATTATACATGGTAACAGCAATATTGTACAATGATAAACTGTGAACAACTTAGCTATTTTCAGCAATACCAATATCTAAGATAATTCCAAAGGACTCATGATGAAAAACTACTTTTTTATTATTCTTTTATTTAATATTTTTAGTTTTCAGCATTGATTTTCACAAGAGTTTGCATTACAAATTTTCTCCACATTTCTACCCTCCCCCCACTCCAAGATGGCATATATTCTGATTGCCTCATGCCCCAGTCAGCCCTCCCTTCTGTCACCCCACTCCACCCCACCCTATTTTCCCTTACTTTCTTGTAGGGCAAGATAGATTTCTATGCCCCATTGCCTGTATATCTTATTTCCTAGTTCCATGCAAAAACTTTTTTTGAACATCTGCTTTTAAAACTTTGAGTTCCAAATTCTCTCCCCTCTTCCCTCCCCAACCACCCTCCCTAAGAAGGCAAGCAATTCAACATAGGCCACATGTGTATCATTATGTAAAACCCTTCCACTGTACTCATGTTGTAAAAGACTAACTGTATTTTGCTCCCTCCTATCCTATCCCACTTTGTTCAGTTTTCTCCCTTGACCCTGTCCCGTTTTGAAAGTGTTTGTTTTTGATAACCTCCCCCCCATATCGGCCCTCCCTTCTATCATCCCCCCTTTTTTATCTTCTTCCTCCTTCTTTCCTGTGAGATAAGATACCCAATTGAGTGTGTATGGTATTCCCTCCTCAAGTCAAATCTGATGAGAGCAAGATTCACTCATTCCCCCTCCCCTGC
>JAQQSZ010015020.1:0-11380 GCA_028646595.1 Phalanger gymnotis
GGTTTTAAATGTTTAGCTGTCAGGACTTTTCTCAGCTCTGCTCATTTTCCTCCATTTGTATTCTAAAGGGAAATTTGTTACTTGGAGACCTGGTAAGCTAGTCTAAAAGTGATATCATGGATACTTTCATAAAGATCTCAGTAGCAGTTTCTGAGCAATAAAAGTAAAGTAATAGATTGACTAAGAAACACTGATATTGCAATGTGTGAAGCTGTTTTAGGTTTAGTTTCTGTTTCATACGGAATTTTTCTAGGTATTCTATAGGATCCATTTAAGTGTTCCAAACTGCTGACACCATATGCTTTATGATTGAGCCTCATTTCCAAATTATTTTTCATAGACTTAGCATGGGATGAATCTTCCAGAACATTAAATCCGGAGTAAGATAAAAAGCAAAAGATTCTTCAGCTCTCCCACATCTACCAAATGCATTGCCACCTTCATCAGCAGAATCTTTATGCCTAAGGTTCATCAAAGCTCAGAAATGCTGGAATGCTTTAAAACTTTTACATATATAGATAGATATAGATATAGATATCCCTAGTCAAGTTTCTTTGTGGCAATAATATTTCTTTCACATGTCAATTTGCATAGTTGCTGTTCAACTAATCATTTCTGGAGAATCATTCAACAAAACTCTCTTCTGTTCTGCTAGTTTGTATTCATTGCCCTCTTGACTTCCCTTTCTCCCCCCTTATGCTGTCAACCCTTCATTTTAGAGTCCAGTCACAACTTTGAGTTGGTGGGAAAATAAGTGTTGACTTGTTGATGGATGTGTAACAAAGGATGTTCCTCTTGCCATGAAAATGAGTGCTTCTTCAGCTGGAAAACAAGAGAGAACAATTTTGTCCTTAGATGAGGTGTCTTTTGTTCAACAAAAATAATCAGTTTCAGTGGCTTGAACTGAGCAACATCTTCTGCTCAGAGGATCTATTATTTGGGCTTACTTGCATTTAAGTGTATTTAAGGCACTTTTCCGTCCTAACTGGCATAAGAAGCTGAAACAAGGGCCAAGCACAAGCTGCAGATAGTTTGAGTAAATTAAATAAATCCACCAATCATTGGGCATTGGATTATTTTTCCCCACACAATTCAGAAAGTATTTTCCCCAAAAAGTTCCCTGGCTCTATCAAATCTTTTAAATAAGCCAGTGAAGCAACCTGATTACTTTCTTGTTATCAAACCATCCAATTAAATGAATTTTTATTACGTGCCTATATAGGCATTGTACTGGAAGCTGTACATAAAAAGAAAACAACGGGAATACAAAAAAAGGAGTTAAGTTAAGCAACAAAAAATACATTCTAGTTCCTCTGGTAGGTTAGGCTTACCATTTCACATTCTTTACACTAAAATTTAAGAGCTAAAATTTATTGGATAATTGATTTATAAATGGAAATGTCCTTTAAATTCAACCTCTTGGGCATTTTCCGGATGACGAAGCAAGCCTAGAAAATATGATAGTTGCCTAAGGCCACATACTGGTTAGTGATGGAAGAAGAATTTGAACCTAGGTTCTCCAAATCCAAAGTCAAAGTTATTTCTCTGAATCCATGTTACTTCCTTGTTTAAGAAACAGACGACTTTTATTCTAAAGTGGACTACTTTTCATGATGCTGAAAAAGATTCCAGACAAAGTAAATAAGCAACACCAGCCTAACATTTTGACACTATTTTTCTGGCTGATCAAATAATCAAACCCTAAGTGGATGGTACTAATACATATTATTGTATCAATCCATCTCCCAAAATCTATGGTCCTCTGGTACAGAGATAGCTATCTACAGCTCCAAAGGAAGTAATAGCAAGACACCCGAGTTTAAAATTCTCCAACTGTCAACGGCTGTTTTACTAATTATCCAGATTCCAAGGCAATCATACAACCGTAATCATTCACCTCACGCCTGGAAACATAAGTCTTGTTCTTTTGATGAATATTTATAAGACAGTGTAAAGCAGTCTACTTTCTTTTCCCTTCAGGCAAGACAATTTGGAGTTCATCAATATGTATTACCAAGGACTTTTATAAAAGGCACTTCAAAGGAAATTCATCAGGCATTCCTTTTGTCTCGATTTCTGTTAGACTGATACTTCCTTTTGACAAGTATCAATAAATTATCCTCTGATGGCTAGAAACTTGATGTCTTATTCAGAAACTTCCTCACACAGCAAAATCTGGGCTTGGAGTTTCCAGTGAAATTATTAAGATTCTGCATCTAATTTAAGGACAGACTGAAGATGTGCAAATTAAAAACAATAAAGGCAACATGTATATAGTCACCCTAAAGCACACAGGAAAGAGTCTTCCCAAAGCTGTTTGTTGCCTTGACATGCACAACTTGTAACTTTCCCCCATTTGACATTCAAACATATTTAGAATTCCTCTCCAAGTAAAAATGAAAACTCTTAGGCCTGAGCTGTCTAGAGGAACCATAGCAAATTAAAACCAGATTAACGTAGATATGAATAGCGGTGAATGACAGGCTGTGTCTCTTTCCAAAGCCTATTGCTTTTCTTATTTGGGGCTTAGTAGTTAGACTTATGTTTCTGGAGGAGGAGGGTAGACAACTTTTTCTCCAATGAGAGTAGAGAAAAAATGATGTTCTGTTTAATCGATGATTGAAAAAGAATATTTTAAAAAAAAAGGCTTCTCATTTTCTTCTCTGACAAGTGCCCCACCATTTTGTTTTGTTAATTTGGCTCCACAAAATGAAAGAATTGAAATGATAGCAGGGATAGTTCTAAAAGTGAGTGAATAAACTAACGTGCCAAGGAGAGAATGTAAATTTTCTTTTATGTTTTTACTTACTCTGTTTTGATTCCATAGTTTAATAGGAAATGTGTTCTTTGTGAAAAAGAAAACATTTTTTACATGAAATCATTTTTTCAATGTGAGATAGGACAGAAAATGAACATTGACTTATGGATTAACTCTAATCAAAGGGAGAGGAAAGAGTAAAAAGTGCCATGTAAGCTTAAATCTAGACTTCACAAAGTAAATGGAATATTAATCCAATATCCATTGTATCAATTTAGCTGTAAATGCATGGCTCACTGGTTAGAGAAATGGACTTGGAGTCCAGGATGAATGAAGGAATGAATTACTCCTTTCCAGGCTGTAATCCAGATACCCTCTACCATGCCCCAATTCTTTATCACGAAGCCTCACTCTTGCCCTAGAATTCACACACTAGAGTTACCTTCAGTCTCTGTGGCCTCTCCTTCCAACTGAACGACTCTTCTCAGAATTACAATATAAGGAAGGTACCCTGGCCAGCCATGCCTAATTCCTCTCCAGGCTGCCCTATGGACTTCTTTTGTTGGTGACCTCACTGCATACATTTGCTGCCACTTTTCTTTTAGCATTCTTTTATGGGTTATCTTGACCCATTATAATTTAAGCCCTTTCTGGGCAAAGACTGTCTTTCTACTTGTATTTGTATTTCATGATGTTTAGCCAAGTACCTGGCACATAGTAAAGGTTTAATAAATGCTTATTGAGTAGTAGAATGAGCAGCATTTATTAAGTGCTGACTTTTGGCCAAGCAGAATGCTAAACATTAAAAATACAAACAGAAGTGAGATAATCTTTGCTGTTAAGGAGCTTACAAATAAAAGAAACTTCTGGTGCAGAGAAGATGAAAAGGCTGCAGTGACCTAAGGGTAAATCATTGGGGGTGACTGTGGGACTCAGGTGATTGAAAGTACCTGGGGCCTGAAGAATGTATCAGAAAGGCAAATGGTAAGATGTAAATGACTGTAGGAGGAAGTGTCAGGCCAGGTAGTAACTCCTGATTGTAGTTGGTGATTTTATGCTCATCCAAATGATTTAAGCAGCCATGTTAAGTTCTACTGGTTGGGGAACCAAAAGGAGGTTCTCATGGTGTTTGGGAAGGGGAAACTAAGCCCAAGGGTTCTACTAGAAAAGGGTTTTGTGATATTTTTCACAGAGGTGAGGATGGAGAGGGTGAATGGAAACAATATCTAGTCTGGAGAGGCAAGTAGGAAAACAACATATGTGGGAACTATGGAGAAGAGTACCTTCAGTACTTGCTTTGTCTGTGCTATTGAGCTGGGATGGGCTGGAGATAGCCTGGCTAACTGGGGAAGGAAGAAACACACACCATCTCCAAAGTAGCTAGCTCCCAGAAGGGGATCTGAATTTATATATCACCTCTGGTACTAATTAGCAGTATGACCCTGGGCAGGTGACTTAACCCATATCCACCTTGAGGAATAGTCTAGGAATTATCTATTGAGTCAGAACTTTAAAGGTCATCAAAGGCCCTCAGTTGTAAGCCCCACAAGTCCAACTTTGCATTTCTGTTATTATGGTATTAATGTCATGTGTTTGTAAATAAATGAGCTTTTCTAAAATAAACTGTCTTGCAGTCACTACACACAATTGCTTATGTGAACAAAAATGTGAACAAAAAAGGTTAGAAGACTATAAAAAAATTAACATTTCTGGCAGTGTTTGTCTCCTCTGGTTCCTTTTTTTTAACATGTCTTACAAGTTAAATCTCTGTTCAGTGTATATATGAAATGTAATAAATGTCTTAATGTCAGAATAAGGCTTTTATTCAATGACGCCTATAAAATTATATTTAAGTCACCAATCTATGTGGAGTTCATGAAATACAATGAATTCAATTTTTAAAAAATCAATCAAACCAGTTTCATGGGGATAATGGCAAACTTAGACAACAGAGCACTAGATACACTTAATACACATGTTTCCAGACAACAAAGAATTCAAATTGATCATTCATTCCTTCATTCATTTATTTTTTTTCAAGGATGTATAAATCACTGGGCTGTGGTGTATAATATGTCATGTGACACACACACATTAAGTACCTACTATGTGACTGCCCACTAGATGTTGATAGTTGACGGATGGCCTCTAGAAGTTGGCGGTTAAGGGGAAGGTACTTAATGTACACTTGTCATTTGACTTATACATCAGAGGCCAGTGATTTACATATTATTGAACTAAAAAAAAGTTGAGTGAGTGAAAGAAGGAATGATCAAATTAAGTTCTTTAATGTCTGGAAGCAACATGTACCAAGTTTATCTAGTGCCCTGTTGTCTAGCTTTGCTGGCATTCTCATTGAATATGTTATTCTCACATATTACTACTATTTCAGATGATGTATATGAACCATATACTATGTTTATTATCATATGAAATTAGATAAAAAGAGATATCATTTGTAAAAGTGTTTAGAACAATGCCCAGCACATAATAGACACCATATACATTCTAATTCCCTCCTTTCCCTTATCACTATGCATTTAAAAGGAGAAAATAATTATTGCTAACATGAAATTGTAAAGAAGTTGAGATTTGACCTACCACTAAAGTGCCAAAAAAGTAAAATAAAATAAAGTCTACCATTTCAGTGAAAAGATTGCTACTGGCTTGGGCCATAAGGGGTTATTTTCATGGATATTATGATTTTTACCCAAAGCATTAAGAAATATCTAAAGTTTCCTTTTATGAAGATACAGCATATGGTGGTAGAAAGGTAATTAGGTCAGGAGAAAAAGCACAGGTGAAGAGACAGTGGCAAGAACATATGACAGGTAAGGGATATCAAGGATAATAATCTGTTTCAACTGGAGATTTAATGCAGGAGTTTAGGGAACCATAAATCTGTTGAGGTAATGGGAAGGGATTTTGGAGAGGCTTAAATTATAGACTAAGGGGTTTAGATTTTATCCCATAAAAAATGAGAAGTAACTAAAAGTGTTTGAGCAATGGAAACATCAGGAAATTGATGTTTTAGTAAGAATCATCTGGAGACAATGTGTAGAATTGATTAAAGTAGATAGAAATGCCAGATAACAAAACCATTATATCATAGGATTGAAGAGATTTAGTGATTATTTTACTCTACTTTACCTGCTAATTTTATAGATGAGCAACCTGAGGCCCAAAATCACTTGACAAAAGTCACAGAGGTAGCAAGCAACAGAACTGTATACAAATGTAAATCTTCTGTCTCCAAACCCATTGTTCATTTACACTATATAATATGGCTTCTCCAATTACAGATCTTTTCCAATAATCCAGTAAGATACAGTACAGAAACCAGGGGAGTTCTTTAAGGAATAAAAAGGAATAAAGGATACATGAGAAACTGTGAAACTGAAGTAGGACTTAAGTTACTGATTTGATGAAAATGAGACAAAGGCTAGAAAATAATTCAGTTAAATTTCATAAACACTTATTAAGTACTTATTCAATTAAAATTCATTCTCAGACACTTACTAGATTTGTGATCCTGGGCAAGTCACTTAACCTCTATTTGCCTCAGTTTCCCAAACTATAAAATGGAAAGAATAATAGCACCTACGTCCTAGCATTGATGGGAGGATCCAATGAGATAACTGTAAGTAGCTTAGCTTAGCATAGTGACTGGCACATAGCACTATATAAATGTTAGCTATTTTTGTTATTACCTATTATATAAATCTCTGAAGTAAATGTTAGAGAATCACACAAAAATATGACTTTCTTGCATTTAAGCAACTAATGTTCAACTGGGAGATAAAACACACAGATAAATGAATATAAAATAATTCAGGAAGGAAAATGGCATTAAAAGTGATTGAAATTCTGCAGGAGGTCAAAACTTAAAAAGCTCTTGAGGAAGCAAAGGGTTTTCAGAGGTGGAAGTGAGGAGGATACCCATTTCATATGACAGACTTGAAAGCACAGAGGCATACCTTGGGGTTCTGAACGTCTTGTGGGTCAGTTTAGCTAGAAGTTTGGATGTATGATGGGGAGTAATATGGAAGACAATACAAAAGATTTGGTGAAGCCAGATTTGTGGGGTTTAAATGCTAGGCTCAAGAAACTGTATTTTATTATAAATAGGTAATTGCTTGAGAATATAGAGAAGTGATATAATCAGATATTGGTGAATATTAATACATCATCTAAGTGGAAGAAAAATTGTAAAAAGTTTATAAGCAGAAGGAACAATTAGGATGATACTTTAATAGCATAGCAGAGAAATATTGAACTGCTGAACTAGATTAATGTGTTCATGAGTAAAGGGACAGATACAAGAGATGATGCTAGGGTAAAATTGATAAGATTAAGCAACTAATTAGATACAAGATGAGAATTGAAGGAGAGAAAATATCAGAGATGGTTCTGAGGTCATAAACTTGGGTGACTAGAAGGGTGGTTTGAGATGCAAACTGAAGGGATGTTTGGATGAAGTATGCTTTTTTTAAAAAAAAGAAAATGGATTATTTGATAATAATAGCAAGAAAAAAGAAATTAATGATATAAATACAAGCAAATGACAATAAAAATTATCCCTACTTACTAATGATATGATGAATGATTTAGAATACCCCAGAATATAAGCAAAAAATAAAAACAAAATTAAAAGTTAATAATAGTACCTTAATTGCTAAATTTTATGGCATTTTCTCAATTCTCATCCTTCTTGATCTCTCTGTAACCTATGACACTGTCAATTACCTTCTTTTCCTTTTTATTCTCTTCTCCTTATGTTTTTGTGACACTATTCTTTCTCAGTTCTCCTCATACATGTACAATTGTACCCATTCAGTCTCCTTTGCTCAGTCATTCCTGCTCATTGTGGATATACCACAAGATTCTATCCTGAGCCCCTTTCTCTTTTCTTTCTAAACTATTTCACTTGGTGACTTAATCACTGCCAGTGGATTCAATTACCTCTATGCCTATGCTTCTCAAATCTACTTATTCAGCCTAATAAGATTTGCTAACTTTTAGTATCACATCTCCAAATGAGTATTGGACATCTTGAAGTAGATATTCCATAGATTGCCTTAAACTCTTAGAAAATCTTAAACTCAACTCATCCAGAATTTAACTCATTGTCTCTCACCCACCAAAACCCATTCCTCTTACTATCGTCTTACTATCTTCTCCATTACTGTCAAGGTTATCATCATTCTCTCAGTTACACAGGCTTTCAGTTTAGGTGTCATTCTTGATCTCTCTCTCTCTCTCTCTCTCTCTCTCTCTCCCTCCCTCCATCCCTCCTCTTTTTCTCATCCTCCATATACAATCTGTTGTCAAAGCCTGTTAATTTTATTTTCTAAACATTTCTCAGGGCAGAACCATGAAGGCAGAGAAAAGGCAAGATCTTGCCTGAGCTCTCCCCCGAAATCTTTAAATAATACTTCCAAACAAATTCTTGAGTGACAGAACCACTCAAAGATGGAGTGAAACAATGTTCCATCCCAAAACAACTTATAAGGTCAATAGGAAAGGTTTGTTTCTTCAGGCTGAGAATGGAGCTCAGTCCACTGCAGATCATGCTAGCACAGACCAGAACCCAGCAAAGCAGGAGCCGTCTTTGGGAGCAAGTAAATCAGTAGCAACAGTGGTGGTTTCCAGTCATTTCAGCCCACAGAAATAAGGGGGTTAGGTAACTGATCAGAAGGAGATTAAAGGGTCCCTTTGCTGGCACCAGGGGCATGACTCTATTGTGTATTGCCTATGCATGGATTTGGGTTGCAGTCCTGGATCCCACTCCCAGGGGAAGAAGGAGAATTATCATACCAGAGGGGGAAGGGGGACGCTGGTCACATATCCAGGATGAAAAACGGTACTTGTAGTTGCTCATAGACCAGAGCACTAGCCAGGAGAGGAGTAAACACACTTCTCCCTAGATTATATTACCTTGGAAGAATGGGAAACTTAAAGGTCCCCTGAATTACCTCTGAAAACAGATGCACAAAAAAGCCTGAAGCTTGGGATGGTGTTTCCTCTACTCTGGAAGTAAACCTCCACTTTATCATAGAGTTAAAAGTCAAGAAAATGACTGGAAAATGAGCAAACAGCAGAAAAGAGGTCCTGACTATAGAAAGTTACTATGTTGACAAGGAAGATCAAAATATAAACTCAGAAGAAAACAATGAAGACAAAACTCAAAAGTTTCCAAAGTCTCAAATCAAAATGTGAGTTGGCCCCAGGCTGTGGAAGAGGTCAAAAAGGATTTTAAAAATCAAATAAGAGAGGTAGAGGAAACACTGTGGAGAGAAATGAGAATGAGAAAAAAGAAAAATGAGAAAGCAAATCAGGGGAAAGTGTCTATAAATTAGTTAAGGAGGCACACATACACACACACACACACACACACACATGCAAATACTGAAGAAACAACATCTAAAAAACAGAATAGTTCAAATGATACAATAGGCACAAAAATCCAATGAAGAGAAGAATACCTTGAAGAGCAGAACTGGCCAAATGGAAAAAGATATACAAAAATTCACAAAAGAGAAGAACTCCTTAAAAAGCAGAATTGCCCAAAAGGAAAAAAGAAGTACAAAAATTCACTGAAGAAAACAATTCCTTAAAAAGTAAAATTGGCCAAGTGTAAAAGGAAGTACAAAAATTCAACAAAGAAAATAAGTCCTTAAAAATTAGAACTGGGCAAGTGAAGGCTAATGAGGTTATGAGACATCAAGAAACAATAAAATCAAATCAAAAGGATGAAAAAATAGAAAAAAAAAGTACAAAATATCTCATTGGAAAAACAACTGACCTAGGAAATGGATCTGGGAGAGATGGTTTAAGAATTATTGGAGTTTTTGGAAGCTATGATAAAAAAGACCCTAGACATCATATTTCAAGAAATTACCAAGGAAAATTGCCCTGATGTTCTAGAACCAGGAGATAAAATAGAAGTTGAAAGAATCCACCAATCATCTATTCAAAGACATCACAAAATGAAAACTCCCATGAGTATAGCCAAATTCCAGAGTTCCAAAGTCAAAGAGAAAATATTGTAAGCAGCCAAAAAGAAATAATTCAAATATCATGGAGCCACCATCAGGGTAGCACAACATTTAGCAGTTTTTACATTAAAGGATTAGAGGGTTTGGAATATCATATTCCAGAAGGCAAAAGAGCTATGATTACAACCAGGAATCACATAAAGAGCAAAACTGAGCATAATTTTTCAGGGGGAAGAGATGGGTATTCAATGAAATTGAGGACTTTCAAACATTCCTGATGAGAAAACCAGAACTGAGTAGAAAATTTGACTTTCAAACACAAGACTCAAAAGGAGCAAAAATGGTAGATAAGAAAGAAAAATATGAGATTCAATGAGGTTAAACTTTTTAAATGACATTTGTATCTCCTAAAAACATCCTTGTTGTTATGGCAGTTAAAAGAAATATAAATAGACAGAAATCGTGGATATGAATTGGATATGTCAGAATGATTATTTAAAAAGTAAAATTAAGGGATGAGAAAGAAGAATGCACTAAGAGAAGGGGACAGCGAGATGCCAAATGGGGTAAATTATCTGATGTAAAGAAGAACTGAAATAGATTTTACAGGGAGGGGAAGATGGAGGAAATGAGACAGAGAGAAGCACATAAACCTTACTCTCATGAGAATTGGTTGAAAGGGGCAATTACGGGCAACTGGAAAGCAGGGACTTTCACGAGCTCCCACCCTGATTCCTTCCAAACACCTATAAAAATAGCTCTGAAGAAATTCTAGAACTGAAGAACCCACGAAATATCAGAGGGAAGCCCAGCTCCAGCCCAGGACAGCCTGGATGGTCACAGGGTAAGATCTATCTCATGGAATTGGGAGCAGAGCCCAATGGCCTTGCCTGGACCAACCAGACCAGAAGCTGGGCAGAACAGGCCCTAGTGCCCTGAATTGGTGAGCTGTGGCAGTTACCAGACTTCTCAACCCACAAACACCAAAGGCAATAGAAAACATTAGTGGGAAAAGCTGCAGGGACAGAGTGAAAAGAGTTTGCCATTCAGCCATGGCCCCAGGGGCAGCGAGGGTGGTGCAGCTACAGAAACACAGCTGCAGTTGCTTCTGGCCCCAGGCCCACCTTGAGGGAGGAATTAAGTGGCAGATCTGAGTTGGAGTGCAGAGCCTGTTTAGATCTGGGTCATGGTACTGGTTGGTGGTTCTTGGGGGAGGAATAGCACTGGTGTGGTAGAGCTTCCTGTGTAGCTCTGAAAACAACATTGCAGCCCCTCAAGCTTGGGACAAAGTACTCTATACTCTACAAGCAGTAATACCCCAACAAAAAACTCAAAGGTCAAGTAAGTTAGCTGGGAACATGGCCAGGCAGCAAAAATGGACTCAGATTCTGACTCAGACTTTGGAATCTTTCTTTGGTGACAAAGAAGACCAAAACATACAGCCAGAAGAAGTCAACAAAGTCAAAAAGCCTACATCGAAAGCCTCCAAGAAAAACATGAACTGGGCTCAGGTCATGGAAGAGCTCAAAAAAGATTTGGAAAAGCAAGTAAGAGAAATAGAGGAAAAATTGGAAAGAGAAATGAGAGTGATGTGAGAAAACCATGAAAAACAAATCAATGACTG
>JAQQSZ010015021.1:0-11380 GCA_028646595.1 Phalanger gymnotis
TCTCTCTCTCTCTCTCTCTCTCTCTCTCTCTCTCTCTCTCTCTCTCTCTCTCTCTCTCTCTCTCTCTCTCTCTCTCTCTCTCTCTCTCTCTTCCTCCCTCCCTCCCTCCCTCCCTCCCTTCTTCCCTCCCAAAGGGGAAAAACAATCCAAGGAGCCCAAGCCCCCACAAATGGGCTGAAGCCAGAAGTTAGCTTATAAGAGCAAAAGTTTCCATTTGTCAGAGCAAAATGAAGAAGGGTGGTAGAAGGCAGCAAACACTGGGTGCCGGGAAATAAGCGCCACCGCCCCTGGTCTAATGGGTAATAGAGTCATTAATTCTGCTGATTAACTTGGCCTTGGGGTTCATGGAAATGACATCCACCTCTCTCTCTCTCTCTCTTTTTGTGAGCGCAAACTGTGGAACGAGGGAGCATAAAAAAACAAGCTAATTAGAGGGGAATCAAGAGAAAAGAAGCAGAGAGAAAAGAGAGACAGTTTGAACATTAATGAGACTTGTTTGGGGAGAGGATGTGACAGGCTCTTCAAAAGCATTATTGTCAAATGTGTCACTGTTTCATAGATGGCTAGAGCTACCTTTGAGCCTCATGCTGATAGTTAATGATTTGAAACTATAAAAAGATTGAAAAGGTAAAAGGGAAAATGTCAGACTCAACTGGATTTTAATGAGCCCATTTTCCCCCCAAGAAAAAGCAGCCCTGTAAAGTAGAGAAAGTTCACTTTCTTCCTGTCCCCTGCTCTCTCCCATTTCCTTTCTTTGGAAGCAGTAACTGTTTGCAAAGGAACAGTGGGAGAGGGAAATCAAAGACAAAAAAACTTAAAGAAATCCAACTTTCTACTTTTTTTCCTGGAGAAGATGGGTGGGAGCAGAGACAGCACAGGGGTTTAAATGACAAACAATAAGGAGAGATTGATGGGAGAGACAGCAATAGCTCTTGTTTGTTTTTTTGTGACGTGCTGAGCAGAAGCCGTCTTCACACTGTGAAATCTAACAAAGAAATCCAAAGTGATTACGCAGGTTCATTTGTCAGTATCACTGCTCCAGCTATTGCTGGGTGCGACAATGAGATGACAAGGCATTTATTGCTGATGGTTGGTTATTAGTCGCATTATAGGCAACATTAGTGCAGTCTAGGATGCATCGACCAGGGAGACAATTGCTTTCTGGCTTCCAAACTCAGCAGGGTAGTCTTGTCATTAAATTTGGTAGTACCAATTGGATTTTAAAAAAATAAAATAAAATAAACTAGAAAGAAACTTTGAAAATGAATTCTGTAACCTCATATTTACCTTCATGATAATGTGCAAGATTTTACTCCCTAAACATCAGAACTGATGGTTTCAGTCCCACGTTAGCAGATTGAATATGTGTATCTCTCTCTGTCTCTGTCTCTGTCTCTGTCTCTGTCTCTGTCTCTGTCTTTATCTTTATCTCTATCCATATCCACATCCACATGCATTCACCTTCACATCATGTACATCTATATCTGTATCTATACCTAGCAACACATAGCATATATGTATAATACATACACGCATGCACATGTACAATATAGATATCACACATGTGTATATACACACATATCTCATTGCATTTATTTTGTATATAGTTGGTATATAGTATATAGTCATTTCTCCCCAGCAGAGTATAAGTTCTGTAAGGACAGGGATTATTTTGTTTCTGTGTTTTTATCTGTTGTTTCTAGCACAGCGTCTGGCAGATAATAGTGCTTAATAAATGCTTGTTGAATGAATGAATATATAGGAAGCTTCCATTCTGCTGGATAAAGATCAGCTTGTATACATAGCAGTAAGGACCAAACATAATTGGGACAGGACCTGGGCCTGGGACTGCAATGGCAGAAAGGCTGCCAGAGAAGACCTTCCTTTCCTTTTGTGTGTGTGGGGTACTTCCTCTTCAATTTGAATTTTTAGAGAGCTGCCTGGAGCACTGAGAAGTAAAGTTATCTGCCCTGGGTCACATAGCCAGAGGCAGGTCTTGAACTCAGGACTTCTGGGCCCCAAGACCCAATAGAGCTTCTTTATCCACAATGCCATGATGCCAAATATATAAAACATAGAAAGCAATTTTTTTTTCCTTTTGGAGGGGAGAGAGAGGGAGGGAGAGTAACAACTAGAGGAATTTGGAAAGATCTTATATAGTTAGTAGAATCAAGAAATGCCGTGTAATATATAATTTTGTGTACAGAATTATATATTTATATAATTTAAAATTTTCAAAATAGACATGAGTTGGAAAAATTATAAAGCAATTTTAAGTCTTTATAGGCCTTTTCTCTATGACTCTTGAAACACTAGATTCAATTGATTATATTACAGAGCATAGATGTGACTCACTTAGCAGGTACCATGGCCCGATTAATGAACTTCTGCTGAATGACTCTATGAAAGAGGACAAACTTCTCTTGGAGTTTTTACAGCTCAGGTGCCATTGAGCACATGAAACCTTCCCTGATTATGGGTTGGGGGAAGGGGGTGCAGGGGTGAGTTGTTAGTTTTCTCTTTCAATTGAAATTACTTTGGGTTATGTTGTATAAACTTTGTGTTAATTTACCTGTGTACATATTGTGCCTGTAGAAGCTCCTTGAGGGCAGAACTGTTTCTTTCTTTCTCTTACTTTCTCTTTCTTTTTTCTTCCTTCCCTCCTTTTTTCCTCTTTTTCTCCTTTCTTTCTTCCTTAATGCTTTTCTTTTCTTTCTTTCTTTCTTTCTTTCTTTCTTTCTTTCTTTCTTTCTTTCTTTCTTTCTTTCTTTCTTTCTTTCTTTTTCTTTCTTTCTCTTTCTTTCTTTCTTTCTTTCTTTCTTTCTTTCTTTCTTTCTTTCTTTCTTTCTTTCTTTCTTTCTTTCTTTCTTTCCTCCCTCCCTCCTTCCTTCCTTCCTTTCTTTTTCTTTCTTTCTCTTTCTTCCTTTTTTCTCTCTCTCTCTTTCTTTCTTTGCTTCTTTCCTCCCTCCCTCCCTCCCTTCCTCCTTTCCTTCCTCCCTTCCTTCCTTTCTTTCTTTCTTCCTTCCTTCCTTCCTTCCTTCCTTCCTTCCTTCCTTCCTTCCTTCCTTCCTTCCTTCCTTCCTTCCTTCCTTCTCTTTGGAACCTGGCAAATGCTTCACATATATAGCACTTAAAGATTTATTGAATTAAAAGTTTTTGGAATTGTTCATTTAGATGCCACTATCCACAAACATTTATTATTTAGAAATTCCATGACAGTCTTCCCTGAAAAATCAAAAGCTATGTATGTAGGTAATTAGCCTGGCAGGTGATATCATAGTAGAAAGAGAGAGGTCCTCATGGCCAAGAAGCTTTGGATTCAACGTCTGTATGTAATACACATTAGCTGGGTCACTCTGGACAAATTATTTAATTTCTCAGTACCCCAGGCAGTGTTGTATTATGATAAATTCCAGAGCAGTTGCTACTTTGCATTGGTAGAGGGGATTCCCTTCATCAACAAAGGGACTGATTAAAAAAAAACCACCACCATCACCACCACTTGAGGTCACAATATGTTTCTTCTGGGGCATTTATATTCCATATGATGCATCTATTCTGAGCTTACTCTGTGTCTTTCTGCAGATGAATATGTTTATATATGTTCATCTCTTTCTAGGTGCTGGCTTCTCTGTAGAAGAATGCCTGGCAATTATTTAGGGCAAAGACCCCAAATACTAGAAGTTGAAGCAGGTCTAGAGAAGATAGAAAATGAGAGAATGAACAAGGTAAACACGGCTTGGCCTCAACTATTAGAACTATATGTATGAGGTCGGGGCCCTGAGTTTTGACATAACTATGAGGGAAACTAGGATTTGCTGAAGGCCCTGCATTCTTCTTTTCCTACTCATAGCATGACCCCCAAGCCCCCCAAGATTTCTTCCAGTTCAAATTTGCATCATCTAAACCATAGGTGGGGAACCTGTGGCCTAGAAGCCACATGTGGCCTTCTAGGTCCTCAAGTGTGGCTTTTTGAGTGAGTCTAAGTTTTATAGAACAAATTCTTTTTTTAAGGAGATTTGTTCTGTGAAGTTTGTATTGGGTCAAAGGGCCACACTTGAGGCCTAGAGGGCCACATGTGGCTTTGAGGCCTCAGGTTTCCCAACCCTGAATTTAAACCTAGGCCTGTTGTAGTACATGTCAGGTACTGAACTGATTATTTTGCTCTTATATTAATAACCAATTATTGAATGAGGACTGAGGTTTTTCCCCTTTCTATTTCCTCATTCAGAAATAAGCCCCTGTGAGTTATTCAGCCAGTCTTTGAAGCACAGAGCTGATAACGAGGTGAAATCTTGGGCCAGACTTACCCAACTGGGAAAGTTTAGATCTGATCAAAAGTAAAGAGATTTTGGTCCAGATGAATACTAGCCCATTGTGTTTTAGTCAGATAGTTCTGAGTGGAAGTGGATTCCCCTTTTTGTCTAGATTGCCTAAGATGGGAGTGGTCTGGACAGAGATAAGTCTCTTTGTCCAAGACTGAGTGGTCAGAGTCATTTCTCCCAGCTCCTCAATAGAGTAAATTCACCTCTCATTATAATATTCATTCTCTCATTAATTGTTCAAACTCTGCTTCAGAGAACGCAACTCTGATAGGCTGGCCACGTTGTTTGAATACAAAATGTATGCTTGCCAAAAAGACTATTTTATGGAGAACTCATGCAGGATAAGTGTTCACATACAAGGACACTCTCAAGGTCTCTCTCAAGAATTGTGTGACATGGGAGGCACTGGCACAGGACTACTCAGCATGGTGTGCTCACATCAGAAAAGGTGCTGTGCTCTATGAGCAAAGCAGAATTGAAACAGCTCAAAGGAAATGCAGGATGCACAAATCGAGAGAATTCAACCCAAATGTTCACATGGACCATTTGTGGCCGACCTGTGGTAGAGTATTCTGAGCTCGCATTGGTCTGATCAGCCACCATCAGACACATTGAAACTTGACTCTAGCATAGTGATGTCATTTTGGTCTTCTTGGAGAACAAAGGACAACAATGAAGCAACCAACCAACCAATTATTAATCAGTCATAGTTGATTGCCACCTGTCAGGAACACCTACTCTTCAAGGGCATATAAGCTTCGGGAAGCCCCTAAGACTTGTCTTTGGTTTATGAGAGACAACCAAATGACTATCCTTTTATTAATCATTCTCTAGCCATAATTAATAAAGTGAATTTATATCTCTTGCACTTTTTTATACTTTACACTAAGACCTCAGGATACAAAGAAAGGCCAAAGATAGCCCCTGTTCTCAAGGAACCCACAGTCTTATGGGGGAAATGACATGCAAATAGCTATGTGCAAACAAAATAGAGACAGGATCAATGAATGATAATCACCAGAGGAAAGGCAATATCTTTCAGGTGACTAAGAAAGTCTTCTTGCAGAAGGTAAGATTTTGGGTGAGACTTGAAGGAAGCCAGGAGGCAAAGATGAGGATGGCAGAGAGTGTCAGGCAAGGGGGGCAGCCAGTGAAAATTCTCAGAGTTGGGACAGTCTTGTGAGAGGAACAGCAAAGAAACCAGCATTATTTAATCCCAGAGTATGCAGAGGGGAATAAGACATAAGAATTGGAAGGTAGAAAGTGGACAGGTTCCGAAGGACTTTAAAAAGCCAATCAGTAGATTTTATATTTGATCCTTAAGGTGATAGGGAGCCAATGGAGTTTATTGAATAGGATAGTGGGGTGGTAGTGATAGGGTCAGGCCTGAGTTTTAGGAAGATCTTCATTCCTGAATATGTAAAATCCACGGAGGCTTCATTACTGAGAAGAGAGCATTAGAAAGAATAGAGAATGACCAAAAAAGAATATTTAGGGGGAAAAAAACCCAATAGCAAACAATTAAAGTGAGTACTTTGCAATAGAGATTGGAAATAAGAAAAGAAATTTGAAAACATTATCCCAGACTTGACCAAATGTAAAGACAATTTAGATTTGAAGATCTTTCCTGCCCATTAATAGGCCACATGACCGGCTTATGTCATAGGAAGCCCAAGTTACATGTGGTGGAAGAGGCTTGCTAAATGACAGGAACAGGAAAGGGTAGAGTAGGAAATGCTTAGAGCAGTTAGAGCTGAGGGAGAGAGCAGAGGCAGGTGTGCTAGCTGTGCTGTGATTGTGTTTGTGGGAAGGCCCCAGCATGGGGGTGGAAGGTTATGGGATGACAAGGCTCTACGTTGTGATATTGTGTTTTAAGTTCCTTGCTGTTATGATAAAGTGGGTTTACTGGTTTGGGGAGTTGCTTGCTGCTTGTATAGGTTGGACTTATTGGTTATGGGATTTGGTCCTCTGGTTTCTGAATAAATGTTTTGGTTCTTCTTCCTTGTATATGGAGAGTCTCTCATATTTTGGGATACAGAACTACATAGGCATATTCGCAGTTATCTTCGATGTTATGTTTATTGCCTTGCCAAATGCTTTACAAAGTTGCAAGCTTAAGACCTTATTTCTGAAGCAGGAATAGAGGGAGCACAGTCCTTAGTTCAAATCCTACCTCATACATTCATTAGCTGCATGATCATGGGCCAGGTTCTTCATTTCTTTTTTCTTCAGGTTGGTATGAAGAAAGTGCTTTGCAAACCTAAAGGCACTACTTAAATATGGGCTATTATTATTGTTATTAAGATCAAACTCTTAGAAAACAAAAGCCTGTCTTGCTTGAGGAAAAATATCAACTGGGTTGTAAGGAATTTCATCATGTAACACCTTTATTAATTATAATTCAGGGTACATAACTTGACAAAAGATAAACAAATCCAGATTCTAACTTTTGCAGAGCTGGTGGAGGTAATCTTATGGGGGGGGTGGCCTCTTCTTGGCAGGGTGATCATATCTAGCATTGACTTTATTTATAGCCATGGTCTCTCACCATGGGGGAGATACAGTGTGCAGTTCATCTTTTTTTTTTTTTTCATTTTCTCTTGGTTATCTCACTTGGCCCCTCTGAAATCATACATTATCTCTTCCTTACAAGCCTTTGCAAAACTTTATAGAGTGACTATGTAGGGCAATATCAATAGAGGGTCAAGTTTTGTCCTTAGAGATTCACATTTGACTTTAGCAACCTCAGAAATTGGTTATAGGGCACTGACCGGCCTTGAGGAATAAAGCATATTTACTTCTGTGATACTTTGCAGAGAGTAGGGCCAGTGACTAACCACATGGAGAGAAAGGATGGGGGAAGGTAGGAGGAAAGAAGAGAAAATGGAGAAGAAAAGAGAAAGCAGAAACGGGGGAGAGGAAAGTCTCTTGGCAGCATCAAGGAGGTTTGGTTTAACAAGGACTCAACATCGCTAAATTATACGGTAATAATTGTTCTTGTTCTTTGTCCTTTATTCTTGAAGAAGACCATGACGTCAGGAAGGTGATCCCAGGATTTGCAAGTGAATTGGATTTAAGTGAGGGAAGGCTGTGCAAAGTCACCAGCCTCACTTTCTCCTCCTGAGCCATCTGAGTCCAGTGGCCAGATATAGATCAGGATGACTGGAGATGGCCCTGGATGATAATAAATACTATAATAATAGCTAGCATTTATAAAACTCTTTAACAACAGTAACAAAGGAATGTAAAGCACATTTCAAAAGTCATCTCATTTGATCCTAACAATAACCTGGGAGGTAGATGAGGAAACTGAGGCAGACAATGTTAAGTTACTTGCCCAAGATCACCTGGCTAGTGAGTTTCTGAGGATGGATTTGAATTCGAGTTGTCCTGACTGCAAGTCCAGGGCTTGATCAACTGCATCACGAAATGTTACAATACACATAAATGCAAATGTTGGGGGGATCAGAACTATGGTTTGGGAAATGAGAAAACTCTTGTTACCAATGAGGTCTAGCAATGTCTCCACATCTTCAGTCTTAGAGGCTTGCCTGGGGCACTGAGTGATTGTGACTAGTCCTTGGTCACGTAGTAGGTATCAGAGGAAGGTCTTGAGCCCAGGTCTTCTTGATTCTGAAGTTGGCATTCTCTCCACCACCTTACATTGCCACCTCATATCAGGAAATTTGACATGGGGGGGTGCGGTACATGGGCTGGGGTGAAGATTCCTCCTCAAACAGAGGAAGGTCTGGGTTGGGGTTTCTCCTGAGGTGAGAGACCAGGGTTATAAATAAGTTCACTGCTGCATGTGATCATTCTACTGAGAAGAGGCCTGGGCCCCCAGCTGGATCACCTCAACAAGCTCAGCAAACATTAGAATTATATTATCTTTTGCCATAGTTTGCACCTTGAGTTACCATTAGAAAAGTTCTACACGTAGAAATTAATGATCTACTCCTGATATACACTGCTTGTGGGATACTGAGAAAGCCATTTAATCTCTAAGTAAGGAAACACTCTAATACTGTAATTTGCCAAAAAATTGCTAATGTGTTTTATCCATCCTTCCACCCATCCACCCAATCATCCATCCACCCACCCATCCATCCATCCATCCATCCATCCATCCATCCATCCATCCATCCATCCATCCCTCCATCCATACCACCTTCCCTCCATCCATTCATCCATCTATCTATCTATCTATCTATCTATCTATCTATCTATCTATCTATCTATCTAATCTATCCATCTATCCAACTAGGTTGTGTAGTACCAGGCCTGGAGTCAGGAAGACATCTTCCTGAGTTCAAATCCAGTTTCAAATACTAGTTGTGTGACCATGGACAAGTAATTTAACCCTATTTGTCTCAGTTACCTCATCTATAAAATAAGCTGGAGAAGGAAATGGCAAACCACTCTACACACTTTGCCCAAAAAAACCCATATAGGGTCACAGAAAGTTGGACATTACTAAAATTACTGATCAACACCACCTATGTACCTTCTCTATTATCTCCATATCTATCATTTCTATTCTCTCTCTCTCTCTCTCTCTCACACACACACACACACCACACATATACCCATATGTGTTCAGGCATACATATGCCTATATATGTATGTAGATAGTTTCTTTTAATAATTAAAACTTATTAAAAGTCAAAGGAAAAGTTGTCAAAGGGAAAATGAGCCTGCTTCATGTTAAACAAAATCATACCAGTCAAACAGACAAAATCCATGCCTGTGAAGAATGTTTGTCCCAAACACAGTAGCAGAATATCTTAGTAACACATAAATTAAGAAACTTATCAGTGCTCATGTATGCATGCACATGTGTCATATGTTCAGACATGGAGGGAGTCACCTGCATGTGTATGGTGTGTCAGGAAGACTCGCCACAATTTTGCCAGTGGCCCCAAGGAGGAAGGTTATTTAGCAATCGCAGGGAGGGCCAGGTGTCTCTGAAGCCAGACTCCACGCAGGTGCAGTGTCCTGGTCATGGGCCAGCATTATTTTGCAATGCTGTTGGCTGTAACCACTTTTAAATAGAAACATGATTGAACTTTATTTCAATATTTCTTCCTACCAGGTTTTTCCCCCTCTATTGTAAATCAGTACTGTTCAGAAGAGTAAAGCCTGTGCCAAGGTTTCTGGTGATGGATGGAGCCCATTGGCTGAGACTGTTTTCAACATTTGGAAAGAAATTCTTCAAGTTTGATGCTCTCTGGGTAGTTCAAATCACTGAGATGGAGGAAGCTTAGAAAATATTAACCACATGAAGCGAGCATTTCTTAAGGTTTCAAGGAGCACAAAGGTAAATGTAGCCTGAAAAGGGTGGGGTTGGGAAAGTTGGGAGGGGAGGAAGAAAGTTTAAATCAGATATTAGTAAAACAAAACAAAACAAAAACTAACCATAGTTAAAAAAAACCACTTCGATATATAGTAACATTGAATTATAGGATTTCAGAGCTTGAAGGCTTCTTAGAAATCAGCTCGGCCTCTGCATTTTACAGATGAGGCAAACAGAGTCCTAGAGAGCTGAAAGACTCCCTTTATATCATACAGCACAACTGTCATGCTGGAAAATGACTAAAACTCTCTGAGCCTCAGTTTCCTCATCTGTGAAATGGTGATAATTATAACACGTGCACCTCATGCAGTTGTGAGGAAAGTGCTTTGTAAATAATAAAGTGCTAAAGAGGTATATTGTCACTCTCCTATTTTCAGGCAGGACTGCATCATGCAGTGAAAAGAATGTTGGATTTTGGAGTCAAAGGATCTTGGGTTTGGATCCTGATTCTGACGTGTGGCAATGAAATGGTTCAGTGGATAAAGCACTGGGCCTGGAGTCAGGAAGACCTGAGTTCAGATCCAGCCTCAGACACTTACCAGCTTGTGTGACCCTGGGCAAGTCACTTAACTGCTCTTTGCTTCAGTTATCTTATCTGTAAAATGGGGATAATAATAGCACTTACCTCCCAGCATTGTTGTAAGGATCAAATGAGACAGTAATTGTAGAGTTATTAGTAATTAATAATTATATTAAGAGACAATCATTGTAATCTGGTACATAATACTAAGTGCTATGTAAATGTTAGCTATGTGTGATTTTGGGCAAGACACTAAACCTCTCTGGGTCTCAGTTTCTTCATCTATACTCATTCAGCAGCAAGCATTTATTAAGCACATACTGTGTACTCATTACTGGGCTAAGCACTGGGAATACGAAGAAAGGAAAAGATAAACCCTGCTCTCGAGCTCACAGTCTAAGAGGAGATGAGGAAACTGGGCCAGATGTTTACAGTCATTTCTAATTATAGGACCATTGCATTGTAGACCTGGAGCTGGAGGAGATCTTAAGTGTCAGCTAGTCCAGTCTCTCATGGTGTAGGTAAGGGGAACAGACTCAGGGAGCAGCAGTGAGGATCATAGAGCTAATAAGTGGCAGTGGCAGGATTCTAACCCAGCTTCTCTGATTCTAAATACATGGTGCCTCTAAGGTATTTAAATCCTTAAACTGCCCATTAGATCATATCAGCCCCACTACTCTTAAAAGATTTGCTCGTTATAAGGCAGAGAAGAAGAAATGTTTGCTTAAAGCTTATAAAATCTTTCTTTTTCATAGATGGAACCCTAGACAAGGAAAGCAATGGTATTTTGGTAGGTGGAGATATTTCTTTGGGAAATGGAAAAAAACAATCCTAGCCTATGAGTTCATGCTTTTTCATTGAACCATTAGCAGAGTTTTTGTTGATTCATATTCAAATTAATGTTTCATATGCTTATTTTCTATAGGGAGCTGTGTGAAAGAATAAGTACTGTCCTGGGAGTTGGAACCTTTGGATTTTAGCACCAGAGATGACTAGTGTGACCTTATGCAAAATGGTTAAATTAACCTATTTCAGCTTCAATTTTCTGTTTAAAGAATGGGGAACCCCTCTAAAAAAATCCCCAAAACAGAAAAACCTTGCCTCCAAAGTTTTGCACTATAAAGCAGAAAGCTTCAAAGCATTTTTGCTATGGATAAGTCATGGCTTTGTTCACTTAGAAAG